>JAJEJO010059469.1:0-13507 GCA_020662805.1 Glaucomys volans | reverse complement strand
CAGGGTCTTCAGCAGAGAACTAAGTTCCTACTGATGACCTCAGGTATGGGTCATACTGAGGAACTGGGAACTTGATGGTTGCAAGAAATAGAGACTTGTGTTGATTGGTGGAAACGTGGGTCCACTACGAGAACTATGATTGACCCTCCTGACTGGTGAGGGGATTTCATTGACTCTTAAACAAATAAAAGGCTATGCAGCTTCCGCAATAAACAAGTCCTTGGCTGCTCACTCCTGGTCCTGCTTATTTGACTCCTGGTGTCTGGCTTGTGATTCCATGTCCTTAATCCCCCATTGTGAAAGACTCCAGGACCTACAGGTGCAACCTCTGGTGCCCAACATGTCTTGATGCTGGTTGTCCCCTTCAATTTTTCGGGCACGGACCCATCCCAACACTTCTTTGTGCCTATTTGGGGTTTTGTTTCATGTTCTTTGTTATGTGGGCCTAACAGGGTAAGGTTAGACCCCTCTTTTCACCCATTTTTATCTGTCTTGTACAATCCTCTTCCCTAGTTTCTCACTCGTAAGCTGCAACACTTCCGGGTTCACACACGCCCCCTCCTTTTGCACTGATCATGCCTGAGTGGTGAACCCACCCTTCTTTTGGGTTTTCCAAGACACAGTCACAGGCATAGGACCAATGCCTAAAAAGTACTGGAAGTGCCCTGTGGAAGCATTCACATGATCCACCACATTTTTAGGGATCCCTTCCATAAATCTTTCACTTTCATTTTATATCTCCTTTTCATCTTCTTCTTGTGTCCTTCCTGTTTGTTGCCCTTTTAGGCTTCTCTATTATTTTCTTCATTCTCTACTTTTATACTGCTTCCACTTCTAACTCCTCTTTTGTATCCCTTCATTCCACACATAATGTTCTTGAATTATGGGAAATCTTCCTTATGTGCAGTGTGCTCTACAACTAGCCACCCTTAAGGTTTTGCTCTTACAATGAGGTCCTCAAGTTAAAGCCTCAGAACTTGATAAATTTTGGAATGAGGTTCTAGTTCTGGCCCCTTGGATTAATACTGAAAACATTTGGGATCCCTCCATTTTGATGTGTGTGCTTTTTCTGGCCACAGAATGCAAAGTTCATGATGGACACTCCCCCCTGTCCCCTTTTTCCCAATCCTCTTAGCTATTATTTCTTCCCTTCAAGGCTCATCAGCTGATCACATTATAAAATGACACAATGATTCCATTGAAGACAAAAAATTGGCCTTACACTCTTCTGTTTGTTCTCTTGCTACACATGACTCTGATTCTGAGGAGGACATCCCCTCTACTTATGACACCACTCCCTCTACCCTCCTTCTAAACCATCTCCTACTTCCTCCTTGCCCACAGACTCCTCTGACATTACCAAGAAGTGCCCCCAAAACATTCCTATCCTAGCCCTCCCTATATCCTCTCATACTCCTTCTCCTTCCCCTTCTGTCCCCCCTCCCTGTGCCTTCCCAGTTAATCTCGGCCTTAATGCCAATGATGAACCTTGGGTTCCTACTCCTCTGGGGGACCTGACCACACTCAGAAAAGACACTAATGAGTGTGGACCCGACTCACCATTTTCTCTTCAAGTTCTTGAGCAATGGGCTGGCCACCTTCAGACTCCCTATGATTGGAGTACTATCCTAAGGCTGCTGCTCTAAAGGCCAGTATTTACAATGGAAGGCTACCTATGACATGGAGGCTGAGACACAAGCTAGGCAAGATACAATCAATAAAGAAAATATCAATGTAGAAATTCTTCTTGACCATGGGGATTCTACACATCCCAGAAACCAATTGATGGTTGACTGCCACATTTGCTTCCAACAGTTTGACGACCTTGCATTAAAGGTCCTTAAATCTCTAGCAACACCCCATTCTTCTGAACTATTTTGAAATCTCATCCAAGGGCCCAATGAATGGTTTCCTGATATGCTAATCAAATAACTTGCATGGGAAGGAGCTACCACTGCCATCAGAAATGCTATTGCCCCTGTTCGATCTGATTCCCTGGCTAAATGTATTCAAGCTGCTCAGGAAACTCTCCCTCCTGATCCTGGCTTAACCTTCTCCTCTCCTATGTCTGCTCTTGCTGATTCCATAAATAAACTATCTGCCTCTCTTTCTCAACACCCACCACCAATTGATGCTTACAATGCCCCCATTCAGTGGCCTCCTATTTGATTGAGATGTCAACAACTTGGACATATTCTTAGGAATTGTTCTAATCAACCCCCTAAGACTGCCAAACCATGCCCTCCCTGCCCATAGGGTCGCAAAGGGTATCATTGGGCCAAGGACTGTCGTCCTCCATCCCAGCAGCCTTTAAAGTTCGCCAGGGGTTGCCCTCAGCCCCACGAGTAAGAGGGATACTTTCTTCTCCTCGTATAAGCTGGATGCGACCCATTCTGATGGTAAGGCTGTTGAAGGCCTTGTGGACACTGGTGCTGATGTTACCATTATCGATACAAATACTGCCTCTCAGTTTAATTGGAAGACTGAGGCAGGACCCAATAAATTGGGAGTTGGTGGAATTCAATCATTCTGAAAGGTCTCTTCTGCTGCCATATGGCAAAATGTGGATGAAGAAAATGGTGCTTTTCACCCTTTAATTGCTGAGATCCCCAACCCATTATGGGGACGTGATCTTTTAGAAATACTTGATGTTGTCCTGACCACAGATGATAAAGTCATGAATGATGAAATTGTGGTTCAGGATAAAATTGGTATCTCAGGGAGGCCACATAACTCCCAATTCTAAGGTCCACAGTTCCTCCACTTCCTCTACCTGAGCCTATACCCTGTGACTGGGATATTAATGATCCCATCTGGGTGGAACAGTGGCCTATTGAACCTATACTTACAGCCTTTAGACAACTTGTGCAGGAACAATCACAACTTGGTTATATAGAACCTTCCTTAAATCCCCACAACACTCCTATCTTTGTTATCTGCAAGAGTAATGGGAAATTCAGACTCCCTCAGGATTTATGACAAATTAATAAACATATGAAAGAGATGGGATCCCTCCAATCAGGCATCCCCCATCCCACGAGCATCCCACTCCATTGTCATCTTCTCACTATTGAAATCCAAGACTGCTTCTTTTCTATTCCTATTGCCCCCGAGAGAGACTGTATTTTGCCTTTACTGGGAGGGAACTCAATTTTGTCATACCTACCCTTAGGTATCAATGGACTCTTTTACCACAAAGCATAAAAAATGGTCCCACCATGTGTCAACATTATGTGTCACATGCTACTAGGCCCCTATCTAAGGAGTGCCTTATCATACATTATGTGGATGACATCTTCCTTGACCATCCAGACAAAACTCATTTGCAAAACTGTTTACCTCTGCTGTTACATAATCTAAAGGCCCTTGGGCTTCTAATCACCTATGACAAAACCCAACAACTCCAGCCTTATGAATTCCTGGGATATAAGATTCCTTCTTCTATTGAGCTTTTACAGACTTCTCTCACCATTTGCTCCACCTATTACCTCAATGATCTACAGCAACTCAGTGGCCAAATAAACTGGATTAAGCCTTTTCTATCTATGCCCCCTGAACAATTTATGCCTCTTTTTGATCTATTAAGGCAGGACTCTCACCTGTCATAAAAAATACCACTTATACCTGAGGTCACATATGTCCTATCCACTCTTAATTCCAAATAATCAAAATTGAAATCATTTTGGCTTAATAAAGAGCAGGTTTTGGGAATAGTGTTGGGCACAACAGGGGCCCCTTTGGAAGCCCTCTGGCAATCATGTGGCCCCTTATGTGGATCCACACTGCATGGAGAAATTTTCACAAAATAACAAGTCAACTGGTCCTACCCTTTATTTGGGCCTGAAGTTCTACTATTAGTGTAAAAATTCCTCCATCGAGAACCTGATACACTAATCCTCCCTTTGAGCACAGCAGAAATCTCCTTGCTTTTGCAAAACAGCACTCTTTGTCAAATACTCATATCTGAATATCCTGGTCAAATTGACAATCATGTACCTCAAGACAAGCTATCACAAACCCTGCAATCCTTGGATATTTCCTATCCATGCCATGTTTTCCCCACCACACAGCGGATCCCCTTGCCCCCTGGGTGCTTTCAGATGCCAATACCCATTCCTTTGGAGTCCTCATAAAGCAGCCCTACACACCTGATGTTTATCATGTGGAACGTCATCATGGATCTGTCTAATTGGGAGAATTAAAAGCTGTTCTACAGGCTCTCTTTGCCATGATACCCCTATAAACATTTTTTCTCATAGTAGGTATACAGTTCAAGTAGCTAAAGTTATCCCTTGTGCTGTTTTCAGACCATCCAAAAAGCCCATTGATCAAGCGCTCCAGCTATTAAAGATCCTTGCAGAAAATAGACGTCATCAGTGGTATAGTACCCACATTAAATCCCACACTGGCCTCCCAGGCATAATTGACTGTGGTAATGCCCATATTGATAAACGTCTTTACTGTGGTAATGCATCCTTGGGAGTTCTGGAGCAAACCTGGATACTCCATCAAATGTTTCACTTATCTGCCAAGAACTCACATGCCCTATTCCCTTATCTAACATTAAGCCAATGTAAACATTTGACTCAAGCTTGCAAGAATTGTGGCATCTGGGAGTAAAAATATAGTGGGTGGAAGGGAGATATTGAATCAATGTATGGCAGTCCCACCCCTCCCCGAAGTGGCATCTTAAAAGGTGGCAAATTCTAATGTCTTCCCTAGCCATAGGGATGTGCATAACTTTGGAAAAACCTGGGGAGGACACATTCACTATTACTGTAAATCTGGAAGCTATGTCTCTACCACTTCTACAAACTGGTCAAATGTCCCTAATGTTTATATAATCCCCTGACCATCAGTCATCTAACCCACTCTCAAAAATACAGCCTAAACTCAATCTCTTTTACAGGTACCAGGGTGCAGGAAAGGCAAAAGGAACCTGACCTTTACAAGCCCTGGTGTCAAAGGTTATATAAATTTAGTCCATGGATCACTACCCTAAATTCATCAATTCTTGGGCCATTAATATTTGTTCTTCTTTTCTGTTGTTTTCTGCCTTTTTTCATAAAATGTTGTAAGTCTTCCTTGCAGTTGCAAAATGACAACATAAGCAAATCTATAGTTATGCTTGTAAGCACGGAAACCCAATACACTCGCCACAGGACCAAGATCCAGATTATTTTGATGCCCATAAATATCAAGATGCTGCATCAAAACAACAAAAAAAAAAAGAGAAGAAAATCAAACCCTCCCAACAATCTCCCTCCTATATTACTATGTTACCATTATACCATCATGCAACTTAGACAAAAGGGTTGATGATGACTGGTAGTCAATGACAGGTAAGATTAAATTGTAAATATAAGAAGAGAAAAAGAGATATAAAAAAGTTTAAATAAGAAGAGTTTTAAAAAGGTTTATGGTGGGAAATAAGACATAAGATTGGTGATGGAAATTAGATACCCAACCTGGAATAGAAATTAGATAAAAGACTTGGGATGGAAATTAGATGAAACGCTTGGGATGGAAAGAAAAAAGTTTACAAGTAAAGATTGTGCGAGTGAAAGTTCTGATTAAATAAGAGGGTTTGTGTAGGTGATAGGAGGACCTGAGGAATTGAAGGGTAAATTTCATGAAGTATGTGCTTGTGATTACATTGGCAAAAATTAGCACAGACAGATTTATTTAAACTTTAATGTACTAATATAAAACAAAATCTAAAATGTTGATACATCCCCACCTTCTCCTTTAATTTGGATTATACAAGCCATTTTTGCATTAAATTTTCTCACTTTTGATGATAAAGGTATCTCCCCTATACATAAACACTGGGGTGCTCTGATGTCACCCCCAACTCCACTGCCACTAGTTTGGTGGAGAGACCCACTAACTAAGACATGGCATGGTCCACACCCATTGCTAACCCAAGGATGAGGATTTGCTTGTGTTTTCCCAGAGACAACAGAATAATCTCTGTGGGTGCCTATACCCATCCTCATGTCAAGCCCTCTAGCACAGGAGGTGAGGGACAAATTGCTTGATGACCAACACCCTCCAGGTGGTCGACCACCTTGAAGAGCAAGATGAAACTGTGCACAAAAATCACCTAGGGAGACATCAAACACCTTGCAGATCAAGCAGCAGCTGACTTCTGACCCAGAGCCAGGAGCTGGGACTTTATTTCTTTTATTGTGTGCTGTTATTACTGCTAACTCAGGTGTTGCCCATGCCTCACTCTTTCTTCTGATGTTTACATACTAACATAAGACAAAATGAAGGAGGTTCAAAATTATGGAATTTGTTAACATCTTGACTTACCTGTTATCACTTTGTTAAAAAATCTGTTCCTTAGTGGAGTTATTGGTGTCTTTCTGTTATATCTTTGCCTCTGTGGATTTCAATACATATATAACCTTTTAAAGAGACAGCTTCAAGAACATAAGCAGCAACAATTGGCAATTAAGGCCCTGTCAATATCCATTAAAGGGGGAAAAGAGAACCCACAAGCATTTGAAGCTGCCCTCACTAATCAATAATGTGTTTAATAATCTGTACTCCTTAATTTTACAGTTTTATTAATGAATTTTATTCCATATATGGTTATACTACTGAATTTTTACAATTTTACTAATGACATCTGCCTGCTGCTTTGCTATCCTACTAATACTTCATATTTTGTTATGATACTGAGCCTTTGAAGTTTTTCTACTGCACCCTGCATGATGTGTAGTGATGGTGCAATTCCTTTACTGAGCCATTTTATGATGAGTGCACAGTTTAAAAAAGGAAGGGGGGAAATGTGTGGTTGTAAGAAGAAACCACTGAGGTATATGTCACCTTAGGCTGCAGAATAGTACAATCCTGATATGCATGCAGCGTTAACCGTGCCTGGGGGCACACTATCAGGTGACTAGACCCACTGACCAGCCATTGCCTCAGTGGAGATTCGCCTATCCTCCTCTCTTCCCTCCTCCCTCGGCAAAACTCTGCAACTCCTAATTGGACCATCCTCACAAGATATCATGTTACACTACCAGTTTCTTTTCCCCCAAACTCTCCTCTTCTATAAAATACCTGTACTTCCTTAATAAAGTTGAGATTGTGTCACAGAACCTGTCTACCAGCGATGTTGGTTACTCCCTGAGCCTTACCCCCTCTAGAGAGGAGAAAACACCCATGCAAACCCAAGTGGGACCACAGAAAACAACACAATGCCCCAGGGAATCATAGGTATGCATAATGCTCTAGCTCAAACACCACCACCTCCACTACTGCTGTGACTGCTACTGCTACTACTACTAATAATAGGGAGCACATCAACAGAGCAGAGCCAGCAGGTCATGAGGAGGGAAAGGGAGGAAGAGACAGGTCTGGGGCCTGACTCTGCTGAAGTTGTGTCATGTGCACATGTGAACATGGCTTGATTTAGCCCTCTAGTATGTGTTATTTTACTACAATGAGGCATTGAAAAAAGGTAGGAAAAAATCACTTGATATGGCACAGGAAGAGCAGAGCATCCAGTAGAAGTCAATGCAGGTCCTGAGACATGCCCTGAGGGATTGGTGAGCAGGGAAAGCCCTTCTGTAGGCAGTGGGTCCAGAGTGTGGAAAGTCCATGCCCACAGAAGCAACAGTGGCCCCAGTGGCCCCAGTGGGGACGAGGCTGCCCCATGGGCTGTGCCTAGTTCACAGATACATGCTGGAGTGGGTGGCAATTAAAACTATTTGTTATCTTTATTCAGAAGATATAATGTTCCCTCAACTTTTAAACAGGAGATAATTTTGAGCCTGGAAGCATCTCCCAGGCAAATGTAGGCCTCACAGTTCTGCAGAAACTGGAGGACAAGTCCTGATACTCCCTCAAGATTACCCTTCTAACAAGGGATCCAGGGCCATGGGGAAAGGAGTCCTGGGTTATCAAACTGGCAAAAGCCTGGTATAATTAGTTAAAAAATTACATCTACTACTACTCCTGTTACTACTTCTACTAACAAAAGAATGGAGATCAATAGAGATTCCAATGCACATAAAACTGACAGAAAAAGAGGTTTTATCAAAATATTCTTTAAAATTAAGGGAGGGATGTGCAGTTATTGCACCCAGGAAAATTAATCATGCTATGGTTCACTTTGCAGGAGACATTTGATTCATTCTAGGCAAATTACTGAGGTGATGGGTGCCTAGGTTCCACTCAAAGCAGGGAGTGTAATTCATGTGGCTAATCATTTGTGACATGAGAATGTCAGCCTCTGCTTTGGCAGGGGCAGCTCTAGGAAATGAGGACACAGTCACACAGGATGGTGAAGGAAGCCCATTGACCAGGAGCCTGCCCTTCATAACATCCTGTGCTGCCCACCCCTCTTGTCTCAGCGCAGTGCCCACATTTATTTACAATCCTGTCACCAGTGCCTAGTGTGTGGCAGCAGAATGGATAATGACCAAGTAGAAAGAAATTATACAAGTGTCTTTGAGGCTTTATTGCTGGTAGGCCTTTCAGTGACTGAGTCTAATTTTGGTTTAATGCACAAGTAATAGAGCCACCACCCAAATCAAGACCTTGATCTTCCAATGTGCATAGGTGGAGGGAGGTGACTCTGTCCTGTCCCTATCCATGGTTGGAACCCTCTCAGAAAGCAACGTCTCCATGCTTGTCATCATTAACTCTATTTCTGAGTGTAAAGAAAGACTGAGGAAGAAGGGAAGTGACTCATTCTGTCCCCCAGAATTTGCCTCTTCTGATTCACAACATGGAACTTTGGGAAGAGAGGAGAAGGCCAGGATATGGAAACAGCAGGCACAGAGCATTGCAACTAGTACACTTTCAGTGCACAAACTTCAATCAAAATAATAAAGGCCCATTTAAGCCTGGAATAACTTCTGAACCCAACAAATGCAGTAAATATGGAGGGAGAGAGAAAATCCTCCTTTAGGGTCTGAGGTTCTGGCAGGGACTTGTTTCTCCCCAACAGGTCTCAATGCTGAAAACTATTATTGGTTGTGGTTCATGGTAGGCAAGAGCTCCCCAAGCCCAGAAGTCACAAGTACAGCCTAGGAAACTGCCCCTTGGCAGAAGGAACAGTGCAGAGCTTGTCTGCAGCACCCAATTGAGTGGGCCTGAGGCTTCTGATTGTCTCTGGGTGCCATGTGACATTTCCTGAGCAGCACAGATCTTACTTTCTGTGACTGATCATGGGGGTAGCTGAGAAAGTCTGGCCCTTAGGACCTTCAGTCCTCTGGTACCTGCAGGTATGCACCTGACCAGGATATGAGGGGGCCATGACAGCAGATGTCCCTCAGATAAGCCAGAGCACCTTTGACCCTGTGTTCAGGATCAGAATTAATCAATGGGCTCTGTGGTGGGTCCTTAAATTAGAAAGTTAAATGTGTTCTGATCCTAGGAACAGCTCAGCTTTCCTCAGCCTCCACATCATCCTGCTATGACTCTGTCAGCATGCTTAACTTCATAAGATTTCTTCGCAAAACTTGTCATTATTAAAGTGTCTATGAGGGAGTATTTTTAACTCTTGCCTCATTTTCCTGGGTACATAAGAGAGATGTGTTTATCCTGAAGGTGTCCTTCCTGCCTCCTCCATAAGCTCTGTGTCCTCACACATACCACCCTGTCATGTAGTCAGCTTCATCTGTGGCATGCCTGATGCTGGAGTACCTATTAATAACTGCCATTTGAAATCATCCTTATATGAGAATGCTTGCTATAGTTTCCAGTCTGTTACTATAATTTGAGGTAATACACTTTAAATTAATCCCAGTACTATGAGGCAATGAGCATTAGTCTAATACTTTTTTTGAGAAAATCAGGCACTGAGTAGATGTATTTACCTGCCCACTGGTGGGTGTAGACCCATGGGGTTTTGTGAATCTATGTGATTGCAATGTCTGTCCTTTATTGTAGAGTAGCATGCTGCTCCCAGAACAACTAGCCATGATATTTCACATCACTCTGTCTTCATAGAGTCTCCACTCAATGCCTCCAATGAGAGAGGGTTGATTTATTATGCATTTTGGAAGGGGATCCCGACTCTGATGAAGCAGGGCCTTGGAGCTTTGGAGAGGCTGGAGACTGCTGGATACTGAGAATCACTGGAAAGACAGGAGAGATGAGAGAGGTCTGATAAGCTGGCAGGTCTCTGAGGCACATTCTGTGCTGTTGTGTCATACCAATCCATCCTGACACATTTCTCAAAACCACATGAAAGCCACATCAGGAGGCAGTGTGTTTCAGGCCCTGAGGACTACATGCTACCTTCTTCAAAACTCTGGTGCCATCCTCAGTCTCCCCATTCATCAGGATTTATTCAAAGTTCACAAAGCAGGGACTGATTTTCCTCAAGTCAGGGGACTCCTGACACCAAGTTTGGCAACAATCCTGTGTTTTCACAGTTCAGGCTGCCTGGGACTGTCAGTGTAGAGGAATGCAAAGCAATCCTTTAAGGATAGCACTAAATAGAGGATGAATGACTATAGAATTGTACTTTAAGGACAGAGAACATGTGCAAATATTGGGTTCATTTCAAACACTATGATACTTTTCATTCTAGAGAAAATGACCATGGTTTGACATAAATGCCAAGATTAGAGTTGAGATCAGAGCACTTACACGTGGAAAGGTAGCATCCTGTCCAGGTTTGCATGAGAGCACCTGGAATGGATGCAGATCTGTTGCAGTCAAGGTGGAGAAGGGAAGTACAGGTAGAGCAGGCTGCAGAGCTGACTGAAATCAATTCCCCAAAGGCTCTGCAACAGGTGTAAAATGCGCTCATGAACCCTACCTGAGATTTGTTTTCATGCCAAAGATCTCCCAGCACACATTGCTGCAAGGAGGCTTTACAAGGGATTCCTTTTCTCTCAGATGTTCTCATCTACAGACAACACATATCCTGTAGTTACTCCTCTGGGTCTAATCACTTTGTCAACCTTCAGCACATCCAGAGCTGACCTTGACTTCCCTTGGAGACCCAGAGATCATCAGGGGAACAGATGTCTACTGAAGAGTCTCACAGGCAGCCTCCATAGGTCCTCTTGCTCACCCTCTCTGGCTGCACCCTGTGGATTATGGGACCTTCTAAGGCAAAATTGTGGCTCCTGGAGGTTTTTGGCTGATTCAGGTTTGACTTCTCAAATATCACATTGAACGGTCATGCAGTTTGACTTGATTGAGGACTACAAAAAGTGCTGAAACTTTGTAAGCCGAAAGAACATGAATTCTTTTTGCTGTGTAGCAGAAATATAAAGGGGCTGCCATCAGGGACATAAAACTTGAAATCATAAAAGCAAAACTGAAATTCTTTCATTCACCATTATGACACACAGAGAAGAAAACTCAATAAAATAAAAGGTAATATTGATTTTGAATCTGATTGAATTTTCAAGATATAAATGACATTGAAACACCAGAATATTGTAAATTTCTGTGTGGGGTGTGGGGAGGACAGTCCAATTAAGCACCAGTCCCTGTGTTCTTAGGAATAGAATAATTGAGAATATTTTTTATTAAAATAAAAAAAAAAACACAGGGAGAAATCCTGGATGGCAGAATTTGAGTTTAGTGCCACCATGCATTGGTTGAATACAGGAGAGACAGTAAGTATTTGAACAAGTAGATTGGTTTTGTGAATATGGAGTTCTAAGAAATTAGATTGACAGTTTAGAATTGGGGATGCTAGTTGTCAAGATGTCATCTGAGACTACAAAGAATGGCCTACCAGGAGTGCCACAAAAAATAATAGCTCCTGGAACAATAACAAGGGAAACTCCACTACATTTACCTATGATCTGACTTTTCTTTCACTTTAAAAATTGTTGACGTGAATACTTTGGCAAACACATAGAAATATTGGTGATACTTTCTTCAGAGAGGTGTTTGCAGCATGCAAGTTTTTCTGCCTGTGAGGAATGAAATGGTTTTGAACCTTGTCAATGGGAACAATCCTCAACTTTCTAACATGGTTCGGCATTATGGGGAACATTGTCGTTCATGTGATTATATATGCATTTTTGAAGTCAGTAAGAAGAAACAAATACACCTTGTTCTCATCCATTTGACATTTACAAATATGATAACACTTTTCCCAGGGGAATTCCAAGGACAAGAGCAACTTATGCTTTGATGAGTTTTCTATACAATATAGGCTGTACGACTTTGGTTACCTGAAGATAATGGCCCAAAGCCTGTCCATCAGCACCACCAGTCACCTCACAGTGGTCCAAGCCATCACAATCAGTCTCGGAACCTCCTGGTAGGGGAGGCTACACCCCAAGTCTGCATGGCACATCCTTACCTTGCTGCTTGTCTCTTGGATATTCAATTCCTTAACAAGCATGAACTTACCATTTTACATCAAAAGTATCAGCAGCTTGAACACATTGAAAAGTATTAGAAGGGACAACTATGTTATTTTCAGACAGACAACTTGATAATCAGATGGATTTTTATTGGTCTCATGGTCCTTCAAGATACTGTGTTCATGGGCGGGGCCAGTGGCTGCATGGTGTTCCTCCTCCACAAGCACCACCAGCATGTTCTCTAACTGAAGGCTTCGAAGCTCTTCTACAAAACTCCCCTTGAGGTGATAGTCTCTCAAAATGTTCTTCTCTTAATGCTTTGCTTTCTTTTCTTTTATTTGGCTGATTGTTTCATAACTTTATGTCTAAACTTCTCCTTACACAATGATTGCATAACAGAAAGTATTCAAGAGTTTCTGATCCTTGGTTATTGCATCATCAGTCCCATTGTGTTAATTCACAGAGATGGACATCCAACTGAATGCAGGTATTTTTCATGAGAGAGACCTTGAGAAAATATCATATGCACTGATCCTTTCAGTAAGTCTGTTTGAATCATCGTTAGTCTTATGCTACTGAATGTGATTCAAAATCCAATAATGGTAACTGAATCGTACAGTGGTGCTTTCTCACACCACAAAGTTGGTAACCATCCTCATCTGTCAGTGAGGTCACAGGGAGCTGGAAGACCCAGATGTCTTCATATTCGCTTTGTGACATCCTTTCTGTAGGGGCTTATGTGAGACGGCTCTGTCACTACCACCACTTCTTCTAGTATGATGAAAAACATTTGGAGAATTATATCAAAGTAGCATGTGAATTATATATTCACCTTTTGACCCAAGAATTTCCTTCTAGGATGCAGACTTCCAGTTCTACTTGCTCACATAAGACATAAACTATGAAATTATTGTACTTTATTCTGTTGCTCTTAAAACCACTGTCAATATCCAGTAAAAGGGCCATTTTACTTGTTAACAAGATATTCATATTTATGCACCCAAGGTGATTTTGCTAAACTTGAGAAAGAATGAACAAGTTGAATGTGTGCTCATATGCATTGATATCCCAGGCACATAAAGTGATACAGCATTTTAAAAAGAATATAATGATACATGCAGTTTGATGGTATGTACTGAACAACTGAAAAACCAGCCTGTCCACACCATGTTGATATACAAGGAGGTCTAACATGCAGGTATGAC
>JAJEJO010059468.1:0-13505 GCA_020662805.1 Glaucomys volans | reverse complement strand
CAGGGTCTTCAGCAGAGAACTAAGTTCCTACTGATGACCTCAGGTATTGGTCATACTGAGGAACTGGGAACTTGATGGTTGCAAGAAATAGAGACTTGTGTTGATTGGTGGAAACGTGGGTCCACTACGAGAACCATGATTGGCCCTCCTGGCTGGTGCGGGGATTTCATTGACTCTTAAACAAATAAAAGGCTATGCAGCTTCTGCAATAAACAAGTCCTTGGCTGCTCACTCCTGGTCCTGCTTATTTGACTCCTGGTGTCTGGCTCGTGACTCCATGTCCTTAATCCCCCATCGTGAAAGACCCCAGGACCCACAGGTGCAACCTCTGGTGCCCAACATGTCTTGCTGCTGGTCGTCCCCTTCAACTTTTGGGGCACGGACCCCTCCCAACACTTCTTTGTGCATATTTGGGGTTTTGTTTCATGTTCTTTGTTATGCGGGCCTAATAGGGTAAGGTTAGACCCCTTTTTCACCCATTTTCATCTGTCTTTTACCATCCTCTTCCCTAGTTTATCACTCGTGAGCTGCAACACTTCCGGGTTCATACAGCCCGCTCCTTTTGCACTGATCACGCCTGAGTGGTGAACCCACCCTTCTTTTGGGTTTTCCAAGACACAGTCACAGGCATAGGACCAATGCCTAAAAAGTACCGGAAGTGCCCTGTGGAAGCACTCACATGATCCACCACATTTTTAGGGATCCCTTCCATAAATCTTTCACTTTCATTTTATGTCTCCATTTCATCTTCTCCTTGTGTCCTTCCTGTTTGTTGCCCTTTTAGGTTTCTCTATTATTTTCTTCATTCTCTACTTTTATCCTGCTTCCACTTCTAACTCCTCTTTTGTATCCCTTCATTCCACACATAATTGTTCTTGAATTATGGGAAATCTTCCTTATGTGCAGTGTGCTCTACAACTACCCTCCCTTAAGGTTTTACTCTCACAATGAGGTCCTTAAGTTAAAGCCTCAGAACTTGATAAATTTTGGAATGAGGTTCTAGTTCTGGCCCCTTGGATTAATCCTGAAAACATTTGGGATCCTTCCATTTTGATGTGTGTGCTTTTTCTGGCCATAGAATGGAAAGTTCATGATGGACACTCCCCGCTGTCCCCTTTTTCCCTATCCTCTTAGCTATTATTTCTTCCCTTCAAGTCTCATCAGCTGATGACATTATAAAATGACACAATGATTCCATTGAAGACAAAAAATTGGTCTTACACTCTTCTGTTTGTTCTCTTGCTACACATGACTCTGATTCTGAGGAGGACATCCCCTCTACTTATGACACCACTCCCTCTACCCTCCTCCTAAACTGTCTCGTACTTCCTCCTTGCCCACAGACTCCTCTGACCTTACCGAGAAGTGCCCCCAAAACATTCCTATCCTACCCCTCCCTATATCCTCTCATACTCCTTTTACTTCCCCTTCTGTCCCCCCTCCCTATGCCTTCCCAGTTAATGTCAGCCTTAATGCCAATGATGAACCTAGGGTTCCTACTCCTCTTGGGGACCTGACCACAGTCAGAAAAGACACTAATGAAGCTGGACCTGACTCGCCATTTTCTCTTCAAGTTCTTGAGCAATGGGCTGGCCACCTTCAGACTCCCTTGATGATTGGAGTACTATCCTAAGACTCCTGCTCTAAAGGCCAATATTTACAATGGAAGGCTACCTATGACATGGAGGCTGAGACACAAGCTAGGCAAGATACAATCAATAAAGAAAACATCAATGTAGAAATTCTTCTTGACCATGGGGATTCTCCACATCCCAGAAACCAATTGATGGTTGACTGCCACATTTGCTTCCAACAGTTTGACAACCTTGCATTAAAGGTCCTTAAATCTCTAGCAACACCCCATTCTTCTGAACTATTTTGAAATCTCATCCAAGGGCCCAATGAATGGTTTCCTGATATGCTAATTAAATAACTTGCATGGGAAGGAGCTACCACTGCCATCAGAAATGCTATTGCCCCTGTTCGCTCTGATTCCCTGGCTAAATGTATTCAAGCTGCTCAGGAAACTCTCCCTCCTGATCCTGGCTTAACCTTCTCCTCTCCTATGTCTGCTCTTGCTGATTCCATAAATAAACTATCTGCCTCTCTTTCTCAACACCCACCACCAATTGATGCTTACAATGCCCCCATTCAGTGGCCTCCTATTTGATTGAGATGTCAACAACTTGGACATATTCTTAGGAATTGTTCTAATCAACCCCCTAAGACTGCCAAACCATGCCCTCCCTGCCCATAGGGTCGCAAAGGGTATCATTGGGCCAAGGACTGTCGTCCTCCATCCCAGCAGCCTTTAAAGTTCGCCAGGGGTTGCCCTCAGCCCCACGAGTAAGAGGGATACTTTCTTCTCCTCGTATAAGCTGGATGCGACCCATTCTGATGGTAAGGCTGTTGAAGGCCTTGTGGACACTGGTGCTGATGTTACCATTATCGATACAAATACTGCCTCTCAGTTTAATTGGAAGACTGAGGCAGGACCCAATAAATTGGGAGTTGGTGGAATTCAATCATTCTGAAAGGTCTCTTCTGCTGCCATATGGCAAAATGTGGATGAAGAAAATGGTGCTTTTCACCCTTTAATTGCTGAGATCCCCAACCCATTATGGGGACGTGATCTTTTAGAAATACTTGATGTTGTCCTGACCACAGATGATAAAGTCATGAATGATGAAATTGTGGTTCAGGATAAAATTGGTATCTCAGGGAGGCCACATAACTCCCAATTCTAAGGTCCACAGTTCCTCCACTTCCTCTACCTGAGCCTATACCCTGTGACTGGGATATTAATGATCCCATCTGGGTGGAACAGTGGCCTATTGAACCTATACTTACAGCCTTTAGACAACTTGTGCAGGAACAATCACAACTTGGTTATATAGAACCTTCCTTAAATCCCCACAACACTCCTATCTTTGTTATCTGCAAGAGTAATGGGAAATTCAGACTCCCTCAGGATTTATGACAAATTAATAAACATATGAAAGAGATGGGATCCCTCCAATCAGGCATCCCCCATCCCACGAGCATCCCACTCCATTGTCATCTTCTCACTATTGAAATCCAAGACTGCTTCTTTTCTATTCCTATTGCCCCCGAGAGAGACTGTATTTTGCCTTTACTGGGAGGGAACTCAATTTTGTCATACCTACCCTTAGGTATCAATGGACTCTTTTACCACAAAGCATAAAAAATGGTCCCACCATGTGTCAACATTATGTGTCACATGCTACTAGGCCCCTATCTAAGGAGTGCCTTATCATACATTATGTGGATGACATCTTCCTTGACCATCCAGACAAAACTCATTTGCAAAACTGTTTACCTCTGCTGTTACATAATCTAAAGGCCCTTGGGCTTCTAATCACCTATGACAAAACCCAACAACTCCAGCCTTATGAATTCCTGGGATATAAGATTCCTTCTTCTATTGAGCTTTTACAGACTTCTCTCACCATTTGCTCCACCTATTACCTCAATGATCTACAGCAACTCAGTGGCCAAATAAACTGGATTAAGCCTTTTCTATCTATGCCCCCTGAACAATTTATGCCTCTTTTTGATCTATTAAGGCAGGACTCTCACCTGTCATAAAAAATACCACTTATACCTGAGGTCACATATGTCCTATCCACTCTTAATTCCAAATAATCAAAATTGAAATCATTTTGGCTTAATAAAGAGCAGGTTTTGGGAATAGTGTTGGGCACAACAGGGGCCCCTTTGGAAGCCCTCTGGCAATCATGTGGCCCCTTATGTGGATCCACACTGCATGGAGAAATTTTCACAAAATAACAAGTCAACTGGTCCTACCCTTTATTTGGGCCTGAAGTTCTACTATTAGTGTAAAAATTCCTCCATCGAGAACCTGATACACTAATCCTCCCTTTGAGCACAGCAGAAATCTCCTTGCTTTTGCAAAACAGCACTCTTTGTCAAATACTCATATCTGAATATCCTGGTCAAATTGACAATCATGTACCTCAAGACAAGCTATCACAATCCCTGCAATCCTTGGATATTTCCTATCCATGCCATGTTTTCCCCACCACACAGCGGATCCCCTTGCCCCCTGGGTGCTTTCAGATGCCAATACCCATTCCTTTGGAGTCCTCATAAAGCAGCCCTACACACCTGATGTTTATCATGTGGAACATCATCATGGATCTGTCTAATTGGGAGAATTAAAAGCTGTTCTACAGGCTCTCTTTGCCAAGATACCCCTATAAACATTTTTTCTCATAGTAGGTATACAGTTCAAGTAGCTAAAGTTATTCCTTGTGCTGTTTTCAGACCATCCCAAAAGCCCATTGATCAAGCGCCCCAGCTATTAAAGATCCTTGCAGAAAATAGACATCATCCGTGGTATATCACCCACATTAAATCCCACACTGGCCTCCCAGGCTTAATTGACTGGGGTAATGACCATATTGACAAACGTCTTTACTGTGGTAATGCATCCTTGGGAGTTCTGGAGCAAACCCGGACACTCCATCAAATGTTTCACTTATCTGCCAAGAACTCACATGCCCTATTCCCTTATCTAACATTAAGCCAATGTAAACATTTGACTCAAGCTTGCAAGAATTGTGGCATCTGGGAGTAAAAATATAGTGGGTGGAAGGGAGATATTGAATCAATGTATGGCAGTCCCACCCCTCCCCGAAGTGGCATCTTAAAAGGTGGCAAATTCTAATGTCTTCCCTAGCCATAGGGATGTGCATAACTTTGGAAAAACCTGGGGAGGACACATTCACTATTACTGTAAATCTGGAAGCTATGTCTCTACCACTTCTACAAACTGGTCAAATGTCCCTAATGTTTATATAATCCCCTGACCATCAGTCATCTAACCCACTCTCAAAAATACAGCCTAAACTCAATCTCTTTTACAGGTACCAGGGTGCAGGAAAGGCAAAAGGAACCTGACCTTTACAAGCCCTGGTGTCAAAGGTTATATAAATTTAGTCCATGGATCACTACCCTAAATTCATCAATTCTTGGGCCATTAATATTTGTTCTTCTTTTCTGTTGTTTTCTGCCTTTTTTCATAAAATGTTGTAAGTCTTCCTTGCAGTTGCAAAATGACAACATAAGCAAATCTATAGTTATGCTTGTAAGCACGGAAACCCAATACACTCGCCACAGGACCAAGATCCAGATTATTTTGATGCCCATAAATATCAAGATGCTGCATCAAAACAACAAAAAAAAAAAGAGAAGAAAATCAAACCCTCCCAACAATCTCCCTCCTATATTACTATGTTACCATTATACCATCATGCAACTTAGACAAAAGGGTTGATGATGACTGGTAGTCAATGACAGGTAAGATTAAATTGTAAATATAAGAAGAGAAAAAGAGATATAAAAAAGTTTAAATAAGAAGAGTTTTAAAAAGGTTTATGGTGGGAAATAAGACATAAGATTGGTGATGGAAATTAGATACCCAACCTGGAATAGAAATTAGATAAAAGACTTGGGATGGAAATTAGATGAAACGCTTGGGATGGAAAGAAAAAAGTTTACAAGTAAAGATTGTGCGAGTGAAAGTTCTGATTAAATAAGAGGGTTTGTGTAGGTGATAGGAGGACCTGAGGAATTGAAGGGTAAATTTCATGAAGTATGTGCTTGTGATTACATTGGCAAAAATTAGCACAGACAGATTTATTTAAACTTTAATGTACTAATATAAAACAAAATCTAAAATGTTGATACATCCCCACCTTCTCCTTTAATTTGGATTATACAAGCCATTTTTGCATTAAATTTTCTCACTTTTGATGATAAAGGTATCTCCCCTATACATAAACACTGGGGTGCTCTGATGTCACCCCCAACTCCACTGCCACTAGTTTGGTGGAGAGACCCACTAACTAAGACATGGCATGGTCCACACCCATTGCTAACCCAAGGATAAGGATTTGCTTGTGTTTTCCCAGAGACAACAGAATAATCTCTGTGGGTGCCTACACCCATCCTCATGTCAAGGCGTCTAGCACAGGAGGTGAGGGACAAATTGCTTGATGACCAACACCCTCCAGGTGGTCGACCACCTTGAAGAGCAAGATGAAACTGTGCACAAAAATCACCTAGGGAGGCATCAAAAACCTTGCAGATCAAGCAGCAGCTGACTTCTGACCCAGAGCCAGGAGCTGGGACTTTATTTCTTTTATTGTGTGCTATTATTACTGCTAACTCAGGTGTTGCCCATGCCTCACTCTTTCTTCTGATGTTTACATACTAACATAAGACAAAATGAAGGAGGTTCAAAATTATGGAATTTGTTAACATCTTGACTTACCTGTTATCACTTGGTTAAAAAATCTGTTCCTTGGTGGAGTTATTGGTGTCTTTCTGTTATATCTTGGCCTCTGTGGATTTCAATACATATATAACCTTTTAAAGAGACAGCTTCAAGAACATAAGCAGCAACAATTGGCAGTTAAGGCCCTGTCAGTATCCATTAAAGGGGGAAAAGAGAACCCACAAGCATTTGCAGCTGCCCTCACTAATCAATAATGTGTTTAATAATCTGTACTCCTTAATTTTACAGTTTTATTAATGAATTTTATTCCATATATGGTTATACTACTGAATTTTTACAATTTTACTAATGACATCTGCCTGCTACTTTACTATCCTACTAAAACTTCATATTTTGTTATGATACTGAGCCTTTGAAGTTTTTCTACTGCACCCTGCATCATGTGTAGTGAAGGTGCAATTCCTTTACTGAGCCATTTTATGATGAGTGCACAGTTTAAAAAAGGAAGGGGGGAAATGTGTGGTTGTAAGAAGAAACCACTGAGGTATATGTCACCTTAGGCTGCAGAATAGTACAATCCTGATATGCATGCAGCGTTAACCATGCCTGGGGGCACACTATCAAGTGACTAGACCCACTGACCAGCCATTGCCTCAGTGGAGATTCGCCTGTCCTCCTCTCTTCCCTCCTCCCTCGGCAAAACTCTGCAACTCCTAATTGGACCATCCTCACTAGATATCATGTTACACTACCAGTTTCTTTTCCCCCAAACTCTCCTCTTCTATAAAAGACCTGTACTTCCTTAATAAAGTTGAGATTGTGTCACAGAACCTGTCTACCAGCGATGTTGGTTACTCCCTGAGCCTTACCCCCTCTAGAGAGGAGAAAACACCCATGCAAACCCAAGTGGGACCACAGAAAACAACACAATGCCCCAGGGAATCATAGGTATGCATAATGCTCTAGCTCAAACACCACCACCTCCACTACTGCTGTGACTGCTACTGCTACTACTACTAATAATAGGGAGCACATCAACAGAGCAGAGCCAGCAGGTCATGAGGAGGGAAAGGGAGGAAGAGACAGGTCTGGGGCCTGACTCTGCTGAAGTCGTGTCATGTGCACATGTGAACATGGCTTGATTTAGCCCTCAAGTATGTGTTATTTTACTACCATGAAGCGTTGTAAAAAGGTAGGAAAAAGAATCACTTGATATGGCACAGGAAGAGCAGATCATCCAGCAGAACTCAATGCACGTCCTGAGACATGCCCTGAGGGACTGGTGAGCAGGGAAAGCCCTTCTGTAGGCAGTGGGTCCAGAGTGTGGAAAGTCCATGCCCACAGAAGCAACAGTGGCCCCAGGTGGGGGACGAGGCTGTCCCATGGGCTGTGCCTAGTTCACAAATACATGCTGGGGTGGGTGGCAATTAATACTATTTGTTATCTTTATTCAGAAGATATAATGTTCCCTCAACTTTTGAACAGGAGATGATTTTGAGCCTGGAAGCATCTCCCAGGCAAAGGTAGGCCTCACAGTTCTGCAGAAACTGGAGGACAAGTCCTGATACTCCCTCAGGATTACCCTCCTAACAAGGGTTCTAGGGCCATGGGGAAAGGAGTCCTGGGTTATCAAACTGGCAAAAGCCTGGTATAATTAGTTAAAAAATTACATCTACTATTACTCCTGTTACTACTGCTACTAATGAAAGAATGGAGGTCAATAGAGATTCCAATGCACATAAAACTGGCAGATAAAGAGGTTTTAAACAAAATATTCTTTAAAATTGAAGGAGGGATGTACACTTATTGCACCCAGGAAAATTAATCATGCTATTGTTCACTTTTCAGGAGACAATCGAATCATCCTGTGCAACTTACTGAGGTGATGGGTGACTAGGTTCCACTCAAAATCAGGGAGTGTAATTCATGTGGCTAATCATTTGTGACATGAGAATGTCAGCCCCTGTTTTGGCAGGGGCAGCTCTAGGAAATGAGGACACAGTCACACAGGATGGTGAAGGAAGCCCATTGACCAGGAGCCTGCCCCTCAGGCCAGCCTGTGCTGCCCACCCCTCTTGTCTCAGCCCACTGCCCACATTTATTTACAATCCTGTCACCAGTGCCTAGTGTGTGGCAGCAGAACGGATAATGACAAAGTAGAAAGAAATTATACAAGTGTCTTTGAGGCTTTATTGCTGGTAGGCCTTTCAGTGACTGAGTCTAATTTTGGTTTAATGCACAATTAATAGAGCCACCACCCAAATCAAGACCTTGATCTTCCAATGTGCATAGGTGGAGGGAGGTGACTCTGTCCTGTCCCTATCCATGGTTGGAACCCTCTCAGAAAGCAACGTCTCCATGCTTGTCATCATTAACTCTATTTCTGAGTGTAAAGAAAGACTGAGGAAGAAGGGAAGTGACTCATTCTGTCCCCCAGAATTTGCCTCTTCTGATTCAAAACATGGAACTTTGGGAAGAGAGGAGAAGGCCAGGATATGGAAACAGCAGGCACAGAGCATTGCAACTAGTACACTTTCAGTGCACAAACTTCAATCAAAATAATAAAGGCCCATTTAAGCCTGGAATAACTTCTGAACCCAACAAATGCAGTAAATATGGAGGGAGAGAGAAAATCCTCCTTTAGGGTCTGAGGTTCTGGCAGGGACTTGTTTCTCCCCAACAGGTCTCAATGCTGAAAACTATTATTGGTTGTGGTTCATGGTAGGCAAGAGCTCCCCAAGCCCAGAAGTCACAAGTACAGCCTAGGAAACTGCCCCTTGGCAGAAGGAACAGTGCAGAGCTTGTCTGCAGCACCCAATTGAGTGGGCCTGAGGCTTCTGATTGTCTCTGGGTGCCATGTGACATTTCCTGAGCAGCACAGATCTTACTTTCTGTGACTGATCATGGGGGTAGCTGAGAAAGTCTGGCCCTTAGGACCTTCAGTCCTCTGGTACCTGCAGGTATGCACCTGACCAGGATATGAGGGGGCCATGACAGCAGATGTCCCTCAGATAAGCCAGAGCACCTTTGACCCTGTGTTCAGGATCAGAATTAATCAATGGGCTCTGTGGTGGGTCCTTAAATTAGAAAGTTAAATGTGTTCTGATCCTAGGAACAGCTCAGCTTTCCTCAGCCTCCACATCATCCTGCTATGACTCTGTCAGCATGCTTAACTTCATAAGATTTCTTCGCAAAACTTGTCATTATTAAAGTGTCTATGAGGGAGTATTTTTAACTCTTGCCTCATTTTCCTGGGTACATAAGAGAGATGTGTTTATCCTGAAGGTGTCCTTCCTGCCTCCTCCATAAGCTCTGTGTCCTCACACATACCACCCTGTCATGTAGTCAGCTTCATCTGTGGCATGCCTGATGCTGGAGTACCTATTAATAACTGCCATTTGAAATCATCCTTATATGAGAATGCTTGCTATAGTTTCCAGTCTGTTACTATAATTTGAGGTAATACACTTTAAATTAATCCCAGTACTATGAGGCAATGAGCATTAGTCTAATACTTTTTTTGAGAAAATCAGGCACTGAGTAGATGTATTTACCTGCCCACTGGTGGGTGTAGACCCATGGGGTTTTGTGAATCTATGTGATTGCAATGTCTGTCCTTTATTGTAGAGTAGCATGCTGCTCCCAGAACAACTAGCCATGATATTTCACATCACTCTGTCTTCATAGAGTCTCCACTCAATGCCTCCAATGAGAGAGGGTTGATTTATTATGCATTTTGGAAGGGGATCCCGACTCTGATGAAGCAGGGCCTTGGAGCTTTGGAGAGGCTGGAGACTGCTGGATACTGAGAATCACTGGAAAGACAGGAGAGATGAGAGAGGTCTGATAAGCTGGCAGGTCTCTGAGGCACATTCTGTGCTGTTGTGTCATACCAATCCATCCTGACACATTTCTCAAAACCACATGAAAGCCACATCAGGAGGCAGTGTGTTTCAGGCCCTGAGGACTACATGCTACCTTCTTCAAAACTCTGGTGCCATCCTCAGTCTCCCCATTCATCAGGATTTATTCAAAGTTCACAAAGCAGGGACTGATTTTCCTCAAGTCAGGGGACTCCTGACACCAAGTTTGGCAACAATCCTGTGTTTTCACAGTTCAGGCTGCCTGGGACTGTCAGTGTAGAGGAATGCAAAGCAATCCTTTAAGGATAGCACTAAATAGAGGATGAATGACTATAGAATTGTACTTTAAGGACAGAGAACATGTGCAAATATTGGGTTCATTTCAAACACTATGATACTTTTCATTCTAGAGAAAATGACCATGGTTTGACATAAATGCCAAGATTAGAGTTGAGATCAGAGCACTTACACGTGGAAAGGTAGCATCCTGTCCAGGTTTGCATGAGAGCACCTGGAATGGATGCAGATCTGTTGCAGTCAAGGTGGAGAAGGGAAGTACAGGTAGAGCAGGCTGCAGAGCTGACTGAAATCAATTCCCCAAAGGCTCTGCAACAGGTGTAAAATGCGCTCATGAACCCTACCTGAGATTTGTTTTCATGCCAAAGATCTCCCAGCACACATTGCTGCAAGGAGGCTTTACAAGGGATTCCTTTTCTCTCAGATGTTCTCATCTACAGACAACACATATCCTGTAGTTACTCCTCTGGGTCTAATCACTTTGTCAACCTTCAGCACATCCAGAGCTGACCTTGACTTCCCTTGGAGACCCAGAGATCATCAGGGGAACAGATGTCTACTGAAGAGTCTCACAGGCAGCCTCCATAGGTCCTCTTGCTCACCCTCTCTGGCTGCACCCTGTGGATTATGGGACCTTCTAAGGCAAAATTGTGGCTCCTGGAGGTTTTTGGCTGATTCAGGTTTGACTTCTCAAATATCACATTGAACGGTCATGCAGTTTGACTTGATTGAGGACTACAAAAAGTGCTGAAACTTTGTAAGCCGAAAGAACATGAATTCTTTTTGCTGTGTAGCAGAAATATAAAGGGGCTGCCATCAGGGACATAAAACTTGAAATCATAAAAGCAAAACTGAAATTCTTTCATTCACCATTATGACACACAGAGAAGAAAACTCAATAAAATAAAAGGTAATATTGATTTTGAATCTGATTGAATTTTCAAGATATAAATGACATTGAAACACCAGAATATTGTAAATTTCTGTGTGGGGTGTGGGGAGGACAGTCCAATTAAGCACCAGTCCCTGTGTTCTTAGGAATAGAATAATTGAGAATATTTTTTATTAAAATAAAAAAAAAAACACAGGGAGAAATCCTGGATGGCAGAATTTGAGTTTAGTGCCACCATGCATTGGTTGAATACAGGAGAGACAGTAAGTATTTGAACAAGTAGATTGGTTTTGTGAATATGGAGTTCTAAGGAATTAGATTGACAGTTTAGAATTGGAGATGCTAGTTGTTAAGATGTCATCTGAGACTACAAAGAATGGCCTACCAGGAGTGCCACAAAAAATAATAGCTCCTGGAACAATAACAAGGGAAACTCCACCACATTTACCTATGATCTGACTTTTCTTTCACTTTAAAAATTGTTGACGTGAATACTTTGGCAAACACATAGAAATATTGGTGATACTTTCTTCAGAGAGGTGTTTGCAGCATGCAAGTTTTTCTGCCTGTGAGGAATGAAATGGTTTTGAACCTTGTCAATGGGAACAATCCTCAACTTTCTAACATGGTTCGGCATTATGGGGAACATTGTCGTTCATGTGATTATATATGCATTTTTGAAGTCAGTAAGAAGAAACAAATACACCTTGTTCTCATCCATTTGACATTTACAAATATGATAACACTTTTCCCAGGGGAATTCCAAGGACAAGAGCAACTTATGCTTTGATGAGTTTTCTATACAATATAGGCTGTACGACTTTGGTTACCTGAAGATAATGGCCCAAAGCCTGTCCATCAGCACCACCAGTCACCTCACAGTGGTCCAAGCCATCACAATCAGTCTCGGAACCTCCTGGTAGGGGAGGCTACACCCCAAGTCTGCATGGCACATCCTTACCTTGCTGCTTGTCTCTTGGATATTCAATTCCTTAACAAGCATGAACTTACCATTTTACATCAAAAGTATCAGCAGCTTGAACACATTGAAAAGTATTAGAAGGGACAACTATGTTATTTTCAGACAGACAACTTGATAATCAGATGGATTTTTATTGGTCTCATGGTCCTTCAAGATACTGTGTTCATGGGCGGGGCCAGTGGCTGCATGGTGTTCCTCCTCCACAAGCACCACCAGCATGTTCTCTAACTGAAGGCTTCGAAGCTCTTCTACAAAACTCCCCTTGAGGTGATAGTCTCTCAAAATGTTCTTCTCTTAATGCTTTGCTTTCTTTTCTTTTATTTGGCTGATTGTTTCATAACTTTATGTCTAAACTTCTCCTTACACAATGATTGCATAACAGAAAGTATTCAAGAGTTTCTGATCCTTGGTTATTGCATCATCAGTCCCATTGTGTTAATTCACAGAGATGGACATCCAACTGAATGCAGGTATTTTTCATGAGAGAGACCTTGAGAAAATATCATATGCACTGATCCTTTCAGTAAGTCTGTTTGAATCATCGTTAGTCTTATGCTACTGAATGTGATTCAAAATCCAATAATGGTAACTGAATCGTACAGTGGTGCTTTCTCACACCACAAAGTTGGTAACCATCCTCATCTGTCAGTGAGGTCACAGGGAGCTGGAAGACCCAGATGTCTTCATATTCGCTTTGTGACATCCTTTCTGTAGGGGCTTATGTGAGACGGCTCTGTCACTACCACCACTTCTTCTAGTATGATGAAAAACATTTGGAGAATTATATCAAAGTAGCATGTGACTTATATATTCACCTTTTGACCCAAGAATTTCCTTCTAGGATGCAGACTTCCAGTTCTACTTGCTCACATAAGACATAAACTATGAAATTATTGTACTTTATTCTGTTGCTCTTAAAACCACTGTCAATATCCAGTAAAAGGGCCATTTTACTTGTTAACAAGATATTCATATTTATGCACCCAAGGTGATTTTGCTAAACTTGAGAAAGAATGAACAAGTTGAATGTGTGCTCATATGCATTGATATCCCAGGCACATAAAGTGATACAGCATTTTAAAAAGAATATAATGATACATGCAGTTTGATGGTATGTACTGAACAACTGAAAAACCAGCCTGTCCACACCATGTTGATATACAAGGAGGTCTAACATGCAGGTATGAC
>JAJEJO010059444.1:0-21656 GCA_020662805.1 Glaucomys volans | reverse complement strand
GGCATACCAACTCTCCATATCTGATCAGGCCATCCCCAGGTGACATCTGATCAGCTGGCAAGAAGCTTGTTAGGTTGGTGAGCCAGGATCCCCTGTGGCTCTGAAGTTTTGCATTAATACAAGGTCACCCAGTGAGGCCCACCCAGCTCTGTGGCCATAAACCGCACTTGCCCAATTTGTATTTGGAACAAACACAGCCTCTCTCCTCATGGCAAAACTGTTCCCAAAAGCTTGGTCCTTGTCCCTGATGCCAATCCAATAAGGAGGACACCGTTTTGTGGAAAAGGAGAAAGGAGGTTTACTGCTTTGCTAACAAAGAGAAGCACAGGGAATCCTGTCCAGAGGCTGAGATTCTGCCCATCAGCAGGAACGGGGGTCTTTAAAGAGGTGACTC
This sequence comes from Glaucomys volans, assembly GCA_020662805.1. Lineage (NCBI taxonomy): Eukaryota > Metazoa > Chordata > Mammalia > Rodentia > Sciuridae > Glaucomys > Glaucomys volans. Next base: position 21,262 of record JAJEJO010059444.1, on the reverse strand, counting down.
AGAGGCTGCACTCCACATGATCTTGAGGAGCTGTGACACCTGTTAATTTGGAAGATAGTCATTTCTGAGATCTTCTGCTGCTGTGCCCAAGTCTGAATCGCCTCTTCCTGTGGTGGGTATGTGTTCCAGCACTGAGGCTTCTGCCTAGGGTGGGGATGAAAGGTGATCCCATCCCCGACCCCTGCAGGTCAGGGAGGGGAGACATGAGGGAGGAGGAGGGAGAGAAGGGACATGTCCTTTTAAAAACAGGTTGCAGTGGCAGAGCAGCTGGGCAGGATTCATAAAGTGGACACCATCATGGGACCACTTCCTTTGCCCGGCCTTCTTCACTGCCCATGAAGGAGTCCTTGCCATCTTCAATGAGGCTGAATACACTTTGCTCCTTAACATCACTCACCCACCTCTCAGCTCATCAGCTCCCCCCACTGTAAGGGGTACAGCCTGACCCACTTCTTGGGTTTGCATGAGGACATCTGGGGTCCACTTGGTCACTAGGAACAGCTCCCAGCTCCAACACCCACAATCTCCCCATTCATTCTCTTTAAATCTTAAAGATCAGACAGCATTTCATGCACAGCATTTGCCTCCTGATGAGGTCCTGGAATGTTCCATGAGTTGGATGCAGATTCCTCATTATACCAGCTGGAGGCCAGGTGACAGGCATCTGCTGAGGTCCAGCTGTCAGGAGAGGTGACAGCCCCTAAGTCCAGACATGCTGTGGCCTTGCTTTGTTACCTCAGGCTGGAAGGAAGGTTTGAACTAGTAAGAACCCTGAGAACCCCTTCCTGGGGTGGAGTCTGGCTCCTCTTGAGAGATTTGTTCTGATGGAGGCCTGAGCCATGAGGACCCATTGGTCTGAGCAGAAAGAGGTCGGGACTGCACTTGTGCCGGCCGGTGCCTGACCCCAGGACAGCAGGGCTGAGCCTGCTGAGGGCCAGGAGAGGAAGAGCTCGTGCTGCACTGGCGCCCAGCTTCCTGCAAGGTGGAGCATAAAGAAAGAGAACCCAACCCAATCCTAATGGCCAGTGGGATCTGAGGTCATGGGGCAAAGGCAAGGAAGGAACATAGAGGGACCCAGCCCAGTTCACTGAATGACAGATGTGGAGTCCTCTGCCCTGAGCATGGCCTGGGCCTGTCCTCTGGGTTCCATGGGAGGCCAGGCCCCTGCCCTAGCTGTGGCTTTGAGATTCAGGATAGCAGTGCCAGGGCAGTGGGGACAAAGACGACAGGAAGTGGGGCTTCTCACAACCAAGGAGCCAGCAGGTGCGCATCGGGAGGGACACAGGTCCAGAAGGAGTGCATGTTCCCAGCCGCCCGCTGGTCCTGCTCGTGAGAGGCCATGTGGCCCAGAATGCACGGCCCCTCCTCACTCCCATCTTCTTGGTCGGGCTCTGGTATCTGTATCGCTGAAAGCCACTGGTCCCGGCCCATGAACTTCTCTGGGGAACCTCTCCTGAGTCCTGGCTACTGGTAGTCAGGCAGCATGGGGTGAGGGACTGTGGGCACAGGAAGGAAAGAAAACCTCCCCGCCCTGGGGAGCGTGTCATCCAATGACCCCAGATGGGCCGCAGGGAAATGGCATCCAGCCTGACCCGTCATCCACCTGGGGAGGCCTTGGCTATGGCCAAGCAAGATAGAAACATAGGTTCAGGCCCAAATGCTTCCTCCCCATCGGCTCTTCCTCTTCAAAATGGCCTCATTGCCCCCTGGCTCTCCTCCATGGTCTGCTTCTGATGAGGAAGATGTGGATGCGGACTGGAGCCTCAGGGCATCAGAGAAGAGGCACAGCACCTGAAGGCAAGGGCCTGAGCAGGAGGAGGCCCCTCGCACCCACAACCCACTGGAGAGGACGCTGGGGCACCCGGGGTGGCCTCCTTGTATTTGCTTGGCATTGAACTTCCTGGAGTCATCCAGGAGGACTTGAGGCCTAGAGGCTTGTTCTTGGAAGCCCTGCCTCTGCACGCTGGCCATGACAGTACAGGACAGTACCCATCTTCTGAGGATACTCCTGAGCTGGGTGAGAGCAGGAGGCCCACGTCCCAGACTGCACGGAGTTGACAGAGTTCAGAAAATATTGCTTCCCAGCCCAGGGGGTTCTGGGGCCAGGCAACCGGGGTTTGCATCCTAGTTCTGCTGTGTAATCCTCCTCCATGACTCTCTGTGCCTTCGTTTCCTCGAGTGCAACATAAAGACAAGAAGAGCACAATCTCCCAGGGCGGGTTGACGCTTACGTGAGATCACACAGCTAGGGCATGTAGAGCAAACCTGCCTGGTTCACAGATGCCCTCAGAGAGTGCTCACTGCCATTGTCACCATCGTTTATTGAGCATCGACTGTTTTCCACCACCATTAGGCAAGAGTGAGCGAGTCTTCGGCAAAGGCGCATGAGAGAGGAGAGAGGGAAGAGGGCACCGGCTTCCTACTGATGGTCAGCACCAGGCACAAGGTGGGCCCCACTCCCCCTGGGCAGATGGACGAGCAGCGGTGAGGTAGGGCAGGTGAACAGGAGGGGCCGGAGTCACTTCCACACCGCCCACTGCCCAATGAGCCCAGTGCATCATTTCCGGAAGACAGCATCCCACTGGCCATGGGATTCGCCCTCCTGAGGTCGTGCCAGGAGCCAGGCTGGCTGGAAGCACTGGAGACACAGTGAACCCTCCCTGGAAGACAGGAGGGCTCCCAAGGAGAGTCACTGTCCACCGGGCAGACTGAGCGGAGGGCAGCCTGTGGCTGGGGTGCCCTCTCCGTGAAGCCAGAGCCGACTCCGAAGGGGAGAGTCGTCCTCATCATCCAGGATGCAGGGCTGAGCTCCTCCCGCAGTGAGCCTGGCAGGAGCACCTGTGGGTGAGGCTGAGAGGCCTGATGCAGGAGCAGAGGTGGAGGCAGCCAGGAGCAGGCAGGCCTCCTGGGGACCAGCCTCACCCTGTTCTGGTTATGATCAGGCACGGGAGACTTTCTCTGCCACTTCTGAACCATGGCCATTCTTCTGGACCCTGAGCTCTGAGGATCCAGCAATCCCAGGGAGGCCAGGAGGGTGGCCTCACTTCTGAGGTTTCACTTTCTCTCACGAACTTCTCAGTCAATGCCTTTGGTCATCTATGCATTGAAAGCTTTCATTAACAGTTCATGACACTCATACATATATATTTACATATGCATATAAAACATAAATATGTACATTATCTGCAGCTTCCACATAAAGAGAGCAACCTTTCCTCATGTTTATTTTGTGGTTCATTTTGTACAAGGTTCAGTGTGGGAAATTTCTTCGGATTCGAGTATCTTTTATTGTCACATAAGCCAGTCTTGTAGCTTTACCTTTCTGCGAGTTCCCTGGGGTGAGATTTCCACCTGCGTGGCATGTTCCTGCATCCGTGGCCCTGCTCAGCTGACATCTCGCTGGTGCTTGGTGATTGTCATTGGTGAATGATTGTTCATATTATTCCTGATCTAAAATCAACAATTTCTACTACTATTTAACTCTTCAGTGGAGAATGGCAAGGAGTATTGTGGGACAAGAGTTCAACTTTTTGGCTGCATTTCCTGATCTTAGCCTCTTCTTTCTTCAATATGTTGACATCTCTAGGAAAGAAGTATAAAATACAAGCATGGTTTCCTCACGCCAAGGGGCTGGTCGACAGGTTTTCCTTGGAGGTTTGAATGTTGGAAGCAGGGTGTGCATTCCTGATGACGCAGAGTCAAGAACCTTAAGGGCAGACAAAGAGATGCTCAGGAAAACAAGCAGCCTACCTGGGGTCCTAGAGCAGGAGCAGGCCAGGCCACACAGGGCCTCGTGGGAAGGACGACACAGGGCAGGGGTTGAGTCAGCTAGTCGGGTAATTTCGTAGGCTTCGGTTTTCAGAGTGGTCCCAGTTGCTGGGTTCCTGGCCCTGAGATGATCAGGCAGGGAGTGTGGCCTGGGGAGAGCAGGCCAGATGCCAGAGGTCACTGTGGAATGGTGCGTGTGCACGTCAAGGACACCTTCAATGCTGGCCTTGTGTGGCCCAAGAACTGGCTGGATCAGGGCTGGGCAGTGACTCCCCAGACAAAAAAAAAGATGTGTTTTGTTTTGCTTTGCTTTGCTTTGTTTTGCTTTGTTTCTAAAATGTCAAAGCATCAGAATATCTGAAAAATTCAACATGTATACATATATATACTTAGCATACGCCACTCGCAGGGGTCTGCCTCAGCAGTGAGGTAGGCCACCTGTGTGACCATGGACACAGTCCTCCAGCTCCAGCACAGTGCTCTACTCCACAGCCTCCCCTCTGAGCCTCCGTGAAGACACCCTGTCCTGACAGCTGGCTTCCACAAGGGGAAGCAAAAGCACGAAACCCAGCCCTGACCCATCACCAGAGTCTTGAAGGCAGACACGCAGGTGTCCCCCAATTCCCTGCAGAACCTGAAGACCTCAGTCTACATAGAAAGAGCTCCACGCAGAGTTGTTAACACGGAGGGCAGCACACCAGAGCTCACACACGCACTTACACAATCTCACACACACACACACACACACACACACACACACACGGAGAGAGCGAGAGGCGGGAAAGACTTACGAAAGCAGTGTCAACAGACATTTTGGAACAGGAAAACTTCATGAAACAATAAAATCATGACACGTGAGATTGTTGTACCCAAAGAAAATAAAATCATCCAATCCGAGGACGTAAAGCCAACAGAAGCCTTTATTTAGCTGGTTGGAGATGATCAACCTTCCACCTAAGAGCGGTTTTCTGGGAAATTGCACATTAATTGTGTGGTTGCCAACGTTTATAGGGCTTGGGACGGGATTAGGGCGGGGCCATAGGATGCAGGAGGGACTAGGGTTGGGATATAGGGGGGGGGGGGGATGGGGGGGGGGCTGGCTTTCTCTCCATGGCACTGGAGAATCTTTTGGGGAAGTATAACAAGATGTGAAAAGTAAGATGTTAAAAAAACACACAGGGGAGTTTCAATGCTTTCACCACCGGGAAAGACGGATGCTTGAGGAGGAGATGTGGTTACCCAGATGGGACCATAGCACAATGGGTGCATAGATCAAAACCCCACGTGGGCGTCCATGCATGTAACTGCTCTGTGTCAAAAATGTTTTTAAAAGCAAATAAATAATCAAGCAAACAAGTAAAACAGACAAGAAAGAGAACAGATGGAGTGGGATGGCTGGGGGAGGGAAGGAGGGCTCACCAGGACCCCAGCCCTTGCCCCGCATCACACCCGGTGGGGCACAGTCCCCCCACCCCCATCACCAAGGGCAACAAGGATAGAACACATGGGAGGTAAAGATGGGCGCCTCTGCCTCCCAGGCCGGAGCTGCCCCCTGCAGACAGGTTCCCTAGGCAATGGGCAGGTGGTCCTAAGAGACAGGAAATGAACCTTCCCGTCCCACGGGTTCTGTAAGAAGATGTCTGAGGCCCCTGATGGGGTGGCAGCCAGGGCATGTGGCCGTGGCGCGCTGCTCGGGAGAAGGCCGAGTGCGTGTGGAGCGCATGCAGAGCCTCCCCGGCCCCGAGCCTGGGGTCTACACAATGGCACGACTCTCCTCTAGGTGGATGTGCAGCTCCAGAATGTCGCTCGCTGGGGACAAGATGGAAACAGGACCCCCGTGTGCAGCAGCAGTGCCCGGCGCTCCAGGGTCAGTCCTTCCCAGAGGACTCCAGCGGAGCTGCCCGCAGCCCTGCACGGGTTCCCAGCATCCAGCCCTCTGAAATGGCTGTGCATGTGGCGCTCCAAACGCAGCCCCATACTAGGCTCACCCCGCAGCTGAGGAGCATCCAGCCCCTCTCAGCACATTCCCAGCTCAGCCCTGAACACCCTGCGTGGCCACCGCACTCTCACACAATTGCAGCCGACGATGTCCCTCCACCTGGATTATAGTGTAGGGGAAGTTCGACCTCTACTCAGCACAGCCAGCAAGGGGAGTGGCATCCCGCTGGCTTCTCAGCCTGTCCTCTACCTGCAGGCTGACACGCGGTCCTGCACTGAACCCAGGAGTCCAGTAGCTGGCCACCCAGGTCCACCTCTCCCATCTGCCCATCTGCTCACTGTCGAGTCCACAGCTACCGACACTGCGTCTGTCCTTTAGCCCTTGTAACACCAAGAATGTTCCAATGGAACCAAAGAAAGCCAGAGGGAAATCCAACTTGCACTCCTGTGAAGAGCTAGTTCTCCAGACTGGCATTTTCCAGACCTGAACCTCTAGCAAGTTCTCTGAGGTCAACAACCAGACTTTAACAGAACCAGCCTGCTGTTCACGCAGCTGCCCAGGGTCAGTGCAAACTCATTTCAGCTAAACTTGAGGAGAAGGTGAACAGATTGTGCAGGGTCAGCCCGTGCTCCTCATCTTCACAGATGCTGGAGCAACCTCAGCCTCCAGAAATGCGTGGATTCTATAAGGTCTTCCTCTAACCATTGCCACCTACCAGTCAGACAATGGGCAACGACCCTCCCACTCCTCCTCCTGTAGTGACACCCCCCCATACAGAGCATGCTTTCAGAATTTCAGTTTCTGACCTGAGGCTTCAACAAATAGGTGTCCCCACCCCTTGACACTTAAAATCCTCAGCTCCTTCTTCATCCTGCTGAAACAGTCATTTAGAGGTCACAGACCTGGTTATCAAGCATACACACAGGCCCACAGACATGTGGAAACTGAGCACTATCAGTTGTTGTGACTGAATTGTGCCCCTGGAATTAGTATGCTAAGGACCTAACACCTACTACCTCAGGACGGAACTGTTCTGGGATAGGATATTTTCAAATGTAAGTAAAAATGAGGTCACTGGTGTAGGTCCTAATCCAACACAGCAGGTGCCCCTCTAAGAAGTCAGGGCACAGATGTGTGCAGAGGCCGGAGCCTGAGGGCACAGGAGAGGAAGGCCACCCGCAATCCAAGCAGACAGGCCTGGAAGAAGCCAATGCCCAGCCTCACTCTCCCACCTCCAGGATGGTGAGAAAGCTAACTCGGCTGTTCATGCATTCAGCCTGGGGCAGCCCTTACAGACCTCAGCACTTCCAGATTGACACAGAGTCCTCTCTGAAGAGATGAGACTTCCTCGAGGCTGCAAGTCCCATCGTTATCCCAGTGACAAACTTGTATCTGCAGGTTCTCTGTCACCAAAACTCACCATCAAATTGCCAAAGGCTCAAGACCCAGAGTCTGGCTAGAGAGCTCAGTGCCCTTGCTCCGTCCCTGGCTTGGTCCCCTCTGAACTGCAGAAGAACTTGAGTCATAAAACCCAACACATCCTCTAAAACTGCATCGAAGTCTAGGAAACCAGGATAAAGTTTAAGGATTTTGCCAAACTGAAGATACAACAAGACGGGGCTAATCCAGTGAGAAAGGAAAGCCTTCCCTGCAAATTTGTGGGCAGCTGGCCTGAGCTCCTCACTGGCTCTGCAGATTTTCTCTTAGAAAGTCTTAGTGTAACTTTACATATGATTAGAAAAGGACAAAGTCCAGCTATTTCATTTTGCAGGTACCAGAGGGCAGAGGTGAGCTTCCTGAATTTGTAAGAGCCTTGCCCTTTCCTGGAATTGCCTCTGGTCTGTGAAGCCAGTACCTAGGGTGGGGCGGCAAGGAGCAGCAGGCCTTCCTGCAGGGCTGGGGGAGCCGCCCGAACCTCCCTGTCTTCTGGTCTCCTCTACTATTTTCTTCTGTTTTGAGGTGTATAGGGAAATAGCCTTTTATAACAATTTCATATGTGACATCATTCATAGGCCACACAGCTCACTGTTCAAAACATGCAATTTGATGATATTTAGTTTTTCATGGGGTTGCCCAATCACCACCCAGTCCATTTCTTCATTCCACCAAAAAGCAACGCTTCTCCCCTTAGACTTCTGTATGCAATGCTTTCAGCTCTGTCACCCACCCACCCCCGCCCCCTGCCCAGACAAGCAACAGTCTGCTTTGGGTTCACACAAACGTGCCTGTTCTGCCTGTTTCATGTCCATGGAATCGACATCTGTGGCCTTGCATCTGCTTCATTCTCTTGGCCTCAAGGTTTCTAATTCCATCCATGCCCGTGTACAGGTGCTTCACCTTCTATGGCTGAATAGTATTCCACTCCGTGGATACCGCCTTTTGCAAATCCATTGGTGGGTCTCAGTTGGGTAGCTTCTACTTTCTGATGGTTACAAGGTGCTACGCTGTCTGATCCCCTGTCCTGTGAATGTTGCTCTGCCCCTGCTAATGTGAAGATTCATGTTCAAACTCATGCAAACATGCTTTTTTCTTTTTTTCTTTTTTAGACACAGGGTCTCACCAAGTTTCTTAGCTCTTCACCTTTGCTGAGGCTGGCTTTGAACTCTCCATCCTCCTGCATCAGTCTCCTGTGCCGCTGGGATTACAAGCATGCATCACCACGCCTGGCTTAAATACCTGGGTTCTGTGCCTAGAAGTGAAATTGCTGGGTCATGTAGTAACTCTATTTTAACTGTTTTTGACCCCCAGAGCATATTTCAGAGAGATGCACCATTGTCTATTCTCACTCAGTTCTCATTCCAATTTCTCCACATTTTCACCAACACTTTTATTATTTGTTGACTTTTTATTGTAACCATCCAAAAGGCACAGTGTGCCTCACTGTGGTTTGGGGTCATTCTTCTCTGATGGTTAATGATCTTTAGTGTCTTTCCATGAGCCCATTGGTCATTAGACTCATTTCTTTGGAAAGTCAACTAATGTTAACCATGTAACTAATGCTAACTTTTGTTAGCTAATTTTATTTTTTTCTTTTAGTGGCTAAACACAACCCTCTTTAAAACTACATCTGAGAAAACACAATGCCGTAAAGAACACATCAGCAATGGAGTGAAAGGATGCTCCAGGTTCTTCTTGGCTGATTCTGGGCTTTGCACTCAGCACTGCCGAAGTTCTGAGGAGATCTGAGACCCACCTGTGGACTCAGCATGGTGACAGAGGCAGAAAACACAAGGACTGTGGGCTTAAGTCACACTTGCAGAGTTTTGCAGGGGACACAGTTTTTAATTTGGGGGAAAGTTTAAAGCAAAAGGTATCGCAGCGACCAACAGAGCCGCGTGCCTCATGGCTCGCCTTCCTTCAGGCTAAAGATACATAGATAAAGATACATAGATAAAAATACATAGATACATAGATACATAAAGATACATAGATAAAGATACATAGAATTGATAAACCCATAGCCAAGCTAAGTAAAATAAAGAGAAGACCCAAATCAACAAAATTAGATACTAAATGGAGATATTATCTTATATGTTACTAAAATCCAGATGATCATTGGAACCTATTTTGAAAATTGATACTCCAATGAAATAGAAAATATAGAAGACATTGACAAATTTCTAGACACATATGACCTGCCCATGTTGAACCAGGAAGATACAGAAAACTCCAACACACCAATATGAAGCAATGAAATTCAAACAGCAATTAAAAGCCTTCCGACAAAGAAAGCCCAGGACCGGATGGATTCTCAACTGAATTCTACTAGGCCTTTAAAAAAAACTAATGCCAATCTTTCTCAAATTATTCCATGAATTAAAAGGAAGGAATACTTCTAAGTACATTCTATACAGCCAGTATTCGCTGATACCAAAACCAGGCAAAGACACATCAAGGAAAGAAAACTACAAACCAATATCCCTGATGAACATAGATACAAAAATCCATAAAATGTTAGCAATCCACATTCGAAAACACATCAAGAATGTAATATACTATGATCCAGTGGACTTCATGCTAATTAATAAATGTAATTCACCACTTAAGTGTAATTAAGAGCAATAAATACATGATCACCTCAATCGACACAGAAAAAGCCTTTGATGAGTTTCAGTAGCCATTCATGTTAAAAATGCCAGAGGAAGTTGGTATAGAAGGAACTTACCTCAACATTATAAAGGGAATATATGACAAAACCAAAGCTGACATCATCATACTGAATGGAGAAAAACTGAAAGCACTTACTCGAATCAGGAGTAAGACAAGGATGTCCACTCTCACCACATCTGTTCAATACAGTTCTCGAAACCTAGCTAAGGCAATCAGGCAAAAGAAGGAAATTAAAGGGATACAAATAGGAAAATAAGAAGTCAACTATCTCTGTTGATCCCATATCTAAAAGACCAAAAAAAAAAAAAAAAACTCCACCAGCAAAGTATGAGGATACAAGATCAACACTCATAAAGAAATAGTTTCCCAATACTCCAACAATGATTCTACTGAGAAAGAAATCAGGAAAACTATCCCATTCACAACAATCTTAACGAAAAAATAAAATACTTGAGAATTAATCTAACAAACGAGGTGAAAGACGTCTACAATGAAAACTATGGAACACTGAAGAAATTGAAGAAGACCTTAGAAGATGGAAAGAACTCCCATGTTCCTGGGTGACAGACTTAATAATATCAAAATGACCATATTACCAAGAGTGATATACAGATTCAGTGCAATCCCCATCAAAATGCCAATGATGTTCTTCACAGAAGTATTTTTAAAAGTCCTTAAATTTATTTGGAAGAATAACAGACCCAGAATAGCCAAAGCAAGCCTAGGAAGAAGAGCAAAGCTGGAGGCATCACAACACCAGATCTCAAAGTATATTACAGAGCTTTAGTAGCAAAAAACAGCACGGTACTGGCATCAAAACAGACATGTAGACCAATAAAATAGAATAAAAGACTCAAAAACAAACCCACATACTCACAGCCATCTAATGCTTGACGAAGGTGCCAAACTATATGTGTGGGAGAAAAGATAGCCTTTGTAATAAATGATGCTAGGAAAAATGAACATCCAAATGTACAAGAATAAAATTAGATCCCGATCTCTCACTCTGCACAAATATCAAATCAAATTGGAGTGAAGACATAGAAACTAGACCAGAAATTTGCAACTGCTAAAAGGAAACAGGATCAACATTCCATCATATAAGTGCAGGTACCAACTTCCTAGGCCAGACCCTTGAATCAAGGAATAAAACCAAGAATCCATAAGTAGAATGCCATCAAATTTAAAAGCTTCTGCACGGCAAAGGATATGAGTAAGAATATGAAGGGAGAGTCTACAGAATGGGATAAAATCTTTCCCAGCTGCTGCTCAGATAGGGGAATAATATCCCTACTATCTAAAGAACAAAAAAACCTTAACACACACACAAAAGAAACCACCCAATCAATAAATGGCAAAATAAACAGAAGAAACAAATGGCCCACAAAATATCAAAAAATATTCAACATATCCTGCAATCAAGGAAATAGAAATCAAAACTACACTAAGACTTCATCTCAGTATAGTCAGAATGGCAATAAAAAGAACACAAATGATAATACATGCTGTGAGAATGCGGAGGAAAAGGTACACTCTTACATTCTTAGTAGTAGTGGAAATTAGCACGACCACTCAGGAAAGCAGTTCCGAGATTTCTCAAAAGACTACGAATGGAGCCCCCATATGCCCAGCTATCCCACTCCTTGGTATTTATCCAAAATAAATAAAATCAGCATACTATAGCAGTAAATCCACTTAAAATGTTTCTAGTAACATAATTCAGAATAGCCAAATTATGGAATCTACTCAGATGCCCATCAAGAGAGGAGGAGATAAAGAAAATGTGGCATATATACACCACAAAGAGGAAAGAAATAATGACATTCAGCAGTAAATGAATGATCTGGATTCACCAGACCATTATGCTGAATGAAATAAGCCAGACTCAGAAAGTCAAGGGTCAAATGTTTTCTCTCATATGTGGAAATTAGAGCAAAATGAAGGAAAGAAGGTGAGGGGGGCGTCAGATATAATAAAAATATGGGGAGTAGAAGGTGGAGACTAAGAGGGAGGGAGGAGGGATGGGAAAGGGAAGGAAACATGGAATAAGTTTAACAAAAACTCCTTGTATCAATGTGCCAAGGGGAATTTCAACTTTATATATATGCAAAAGTACCAATCAAAAGTAAATAAAGGAGGGAAAGAAGATCATTAGAGTAGAGGAAGGAGAAGGGGGGAGCCAGGAGAGGGAAAGGAGGAGGATTGAAGTCAAGTTCATTGCATGTATGATTTTGTCAAAATGAACCAAACTACTATGTGTAACTATAATGCTCACACACATACATACATACATACATAAAAGATTTCTTTACTGTGGTTTAGCAATCCTACCTTGGAGAATCTATCAAGGGAACATCCTACACAGAGAGAGCTGGTGTGTAGCTGTTGATCACAGCTCTAAGTGGCTGCACTGATGGGCTAAAGGAGCCAAGCCACCCCCACCGCTGCAGAAGGCAGGGCCTCCTGGGCAGCACAGGCAGCTGGAGGCCTGGAGAGGTGACATGGAACACTGAGCAGGGGGCTGAGCAGAGGCCCAAGACCGTGGAGCAGGCGGAGCTCTGCCACTGAGCTCACAGCCCAGGTGGAGTGAGGATCCATCCCGGCAGGGCAAGAGGCTGGGGAGCTGGAGCTGCGTGCCTGCCTCCCCAGGCAGGGCGGGCCTGGTGCCAAGCCATCCATCAGTGCCCAGGATCTCCAGCACCAAGGGGAAGATGTGCTGCCCCCCAGCAAGCCGCCACCAGGCCTGTCTGGGCTTCACTCAGGCTAGCAACCTCCCCATTCCAAGTAATTAGGTATATTAAAGAAAAACTCTAGACAGATTAATTTTAAGAGAGTATACTTGAGCAAAGAAATGATTCATGAATAGGGCAGCCCCACCCAGGTGGAAGGAGCATCCTGACGTGGAGCGATGCACAGGAACGTCCTCCTGGGCTGGGCCAGCATTGGCCTTCACCCACAGGGTGCAGCCGGCCACCAGCCGAACACTGCGGGACTGGCCGGCTCTTTCCCAGCGTGCAGTCGCCAGTCAGGTTATGCTGGGTTCTCCTAGGCCCGGTGTCGCCCGGAGTCAGGACAACTTACCGTGGCAGAAGCAGCCTCGGTGCCCAAGAGAAGGGCAGCCCCCTTGCTGCATGAATGCGGGGGACACTGCAGGGAGCCCGTGGGGGCGGTGCCCAGACAACCCGAGATAGGGAGCAGAACTGCAGGGGTCCAACTGGGAAGTAGTAGAGACTCCAAAAAATACATGGAACCCAGCCACTGTGCGTCGTCTCCTGGGCGGTCTGGCCTGGAGGGGCTGGAGTCTCTGGCTCTGGCAGTGAGTTTGGACCTTTCGTTGCTATTTTGCAGCTTCCCTGGCAGAGGGAGACCATCTGGGACTGCCTGAGTACAGAGCTCCGGTCCTCCCCACTACTGTGCCGCATCTCCCGGGCGGTCTGGCTTGGAGGGGATTGGGTCTCTGGCTCCAGTGGCTGCCTCTTCCCAGAAGCATTGATCATTCCCAAACTGGAGGAAGTGGGACAGCAGCTTTCTTGGGACACCGCTTGATCAAGCACTGCACAAACATCAGGTGGGTTACTGGAAACCTGCAGGGACACTCTAAGTCTTTAAGGAAAATTGCAATTCCTCTGAATCGCACAACTAGAGGGGAAGATACATGAGCAACATGAGAAAACACAGGACGAAAGTGTCCCAAACAAATCTAGATGATATGCCAAGAGAACCCAAAGACAGCCTGGTAGAAGGAATGACAGAAAGGGAGTTCAGAATGTTCATAATTAAAATAATCTGAGAAGAGAATGATGTGATGAGAGAGCAGATTCAGGCTATGAATAATCAGCTAATAGAGCAATTGCAGGAAGCAAAAAATCATTTCAATAAAGAGATAGAAATTCTGAGAAGAAAAGAAACAGAAATCCTTGAAGGAAACAAGGAAATGAAGGAAACAATAAACCAAGTTAAAAACTCAATAGAAAGCATAATTAACAGAATAGATCACTTGGAAGACAAAACCTCAGACAATGAAGACAAAATATTTAATCTTCAAAACAAAGTTGAACAAACCGAGAAGATGGTTAGGAATCATGAACAAAACCTTCAGGAAATATGGGATATCATGAAAAGAACAAATTTAAGAGTTATTGGGATTGAGGAAGGCACAGAGATACAAAACAAGGGTATGAATAATCTGTTCAATGAAATAATATCAGAAAATTTCCCAAATATGATGAATGAGATGGAAAATCAATTACAAGAGGCTTACAGGACACCAAACACACAGAATTACAACAGATCCACACCAAGGCACATTATAAGGAAAATACCTAATATACAAAACAAAGATAGAATTTGAAAGGCTGCGAGAGAAAAACATCAGATTAACTACAGGGGGAAACGAATACGGGTATCAGCAGATTTCTCAGCCCAGACCCTAAAACCAAGAAGGGCCTGGAACAACATATTTCAAGCTTTGAAAGAAAACAATACCAACCAAGAATCTTATACCCAGCAAAACTTACCTTCAGATTTGATGATGAAATAAAATCCTTCCATGGTAAACAAAAGATTAAAGAATTCACAAAGAGAAAGCCTGCCCTACAGAACATTCTCAACAAAATATTTGAAGAGGAAGAAATGAAAAACAACAATCTCAGTCAACATGGGGAGGAATTACCCTAAAGAAAGAGTCAATCAAAGGAGAAACAAAGTTAAGCTAAAAACCCCAAAAAAGCTAAAATGTCAGGAAATACAAGTCATATCTCAATAACAACCTTGAATGTAAATGGCCTAAACTCATCAATCAAAAGACATAGACTGAAAGACTGGATTAAAAAGAAAGACCCAACCATATGCTGCCTTCAAGAGACTCATCTCATAGAAAAACATGCCAAAGACTGAAGGTGAAAGTTTGGGGAAAAAAAATACCATTACATGGACTGAGTAAAAAAGCAGGAGTTTCCATCCTCATTTCAGATAAAGCAGACTTCAAGCCAAAGATTGTCCTAAGGAATAAAGGAGGACATTTCATACTGCTTAAAGGAAGCATAAATCAGCAAGACATAACAATCATAAATAATACCAAAAGACCAATAATACCAATAAGACCAAAACACAATAATACTGGGGGACTTTAACACTCCTCTCTCACCATTGGACAGATCTTCCAAGCAAAAATTGAACAAAGAAACCATAGGACTCAATGACACAATCGCTAATTTAGACTAAACAGACATATATAGAATATTCCATCCATCCAAAAGCGAATATACTTTCTTCTCAGCACCTCATGGTTCCTTCTCTAAAATAGACGCTATGTTATGCCACAAACCTACTCTTAGCAGATACAAAAGATAGAGATACTACCTTGTATACTATCAGATCATAATGGAATGAAATTAGGTATCAATGAGAAAGTGAAAAACAGAAACTACTCCAAGACCTGGAGATTAAATAATATGCTATTGAATGATACATGGATAACAGAAGACATTAGGGGGCAAATTGAAAGATTCTTAGAGGTCAATGAGAACAAAGATACAACATATCAAAATCTCTGGGACACTATGAAAGCAGTGGTAAGAGGTAAATTCATTGCATGGAGTGCATTTAATAAAAGAATGAAGAGTCAACAAATCAATGATCTCACACTACAGCTCAAAGCCCTAGAAAATGAGGAACAGATCATCACCAAAGTAGCAGAAGACAGGAAATAATCAAAATTAGAGCTGAAATCAATGAAATTGAAACAAAAGAAACAATTCAAAATATTGACAAAACAAAAAGTTGGTTCTTTGAAAAAATAAACAAAATTGATATACCCTTAGCCACACTAACGAAGAGAAGGAGAGAGAAACTCCAAATTACTAAAATTCGTGATGGTAATGGAAATATTACAACAGACACAATTGAAATACAAAACATAATAAGAAGCTACTTTGAAAACTTATACTCCAACAAAATAGAAAACCTGGAAGACATCAACAGGTTCCTAGAGGCATATGACCCAACCAAACTGAATCTGGAGGACATACACAACTTAAATAGATCAATTTCAAGCAATGAAATAGGAGAAGTCATCAAAAAGCCTACCAACAAAGAAAAGTCCAGGACCGGATGGATTCACAGCCGAGTTCTACAAGACCTTCAAAGAAGAGCTTATTCCAAAACTCCCCAACGTTTTTCATGAAATAGAGGAGGAGGGAACCCTTCCAAACTCATTCTAGGAAGCTAATATCACCCTGATACCAAAACCAGAGAAAGACACGTCAACAAAAGAAAATTTCAAACCCATATCTCTAATGAATATAGTTGCAAAAATTCTTAACAAAATTTTAGCGAATCGCATACAAAAGCATATTAAAAAGATAGTGCACCATGATCAAGTGGGTTTCATCCCAGGGATGCAAAGTTGGTTCCACATCCGGAAATCAATAAATGTAATTCACCACATCAACAGACTTAAAATCAAGAACCACATGATTATTTCAATAGATGCAGAGAAAGCATTTGATAAAATACAGCACCCCTTCATGCTCAAAACACTAGAATAAATAGGGATAGTGGGGACATTCCTTAACATTGTAAAGGCTATTTATGCTAAGCCCACAGCTAACATCATTCTAAATGGAGAAAAACTGAAAGCATTCTCCCTGAGAACTGAAACGAGGCAGGGATGCCCTCTTTCACCACTACTGTTCAACATTGATCTTGAAACTCTAGCCAGAGCATTTAGACAGACCCAAGAAATTAGAGGAATACAAATAGGAAAATAAGAGCTCAAACTATCCCTATTTGCTGATGACATGATTCTCCACGTAGAAGACCCTAAGAATTCCACCAGAAAACTTCTGGAACTCATAAATGAATTCAGTAAAGTAGCAGGATATAAAATTAATGCTCATAAATGTAATCCATTTTTATTCATAAGTGATTCATCCTCTGAGAGAGAAATTAGGAAAACTACCACATTCACAACAACCTCAAATAAAATAAAATACTTGGGAATCAATCTAACAAAAGAAGTGAAAGACCTCTACAATGAGAACTACAGAACACTAAAGAAAGAAGTTAAAGAGAATCTGAGAAGATGGAAAGATCTCCCATGTTCTTGGATAGGCAGAATTAATATTGTCAAAATGGCCATACTTCCAAAAGTGCTATACAAATTCAATGCAATTCCAATTAAAATCCCAATGATGGACCTCATAGAAATGGAGCAAGCAATCATGAAATTCATTTGGAGGAATAAGAGACCCAGAATAGCTAAAGCAATCCTTAGCAAGAAGAGTGAAGCAGGGGATATCACAATACCAGACCTTCAACTATACTACAGAGCAATAGTAACAAAAACAGCATGGTATTGGTACCAAAATAGACAGGTAGATCAATGGTACAGAATAGAAGTCACAGAGACAGACCCACATAAATACAGGTATCTCATACTTGACAAAGGAGCCAAAAACATACAGTGGAGAAAAACCAGCCTCTTCAACAAATGGTGCTGGGAAAATTGGAAATCCATATGCAGCAAAATGAAACTAAACCCATATCTCTCACCCTGTAAAAAACTCAACTCAAAGTGGATCAAGGACCTAGAAATTAGACCAGAGACTCTGCACCTAATAGAAGAGAAAATAGGTCCAAATCTTCATCACATTGGCCGAGGACCAGATTTCCTGATCATGACTCCCAAAGCACAAGAAATAAAAGCAGGAATCAATGATTGGGATAGAGTCAAACTAAAAAGCTTTTTCTCAGCAGAGGAAACAATCAGCAATGTGAAGAGAGAGCCGTCAGAGTGGGAGAAAACCTTTGCTACACACACTTCACATAGAGCACTAATCTCCAGGATCTACAAAGTGCTCAAAAATCTTTACACTAAGAATACTAATAACCCAATCAGCAAAAGGGCCAAGGGAATGAACAGACACTTTACAGAGGAAGATCTACAAGCAATCAACAGATTTAGGAAAAAATGTTCAACATCCCTTGTTATAAGAGAAATGCAAATCAAAACCACCTTAAGATTTCATCTTACCCCAATTAGAATGTCTTTTATTAAGAGTACAGGAAACAACAGGTGTTGGCAAGGATGTGGGGAAAAGGGTACACTCACACATTGCTGGTGGGAGTGCAAGATGGTGCAGCCACTCTGGAGAACAGTGTGGAGATTCCTTAGAAAACTTGGAAAGGATCCACCATTTGACCCAGCTTTCCCACTCCTTGGCCTATACCCAAAGGACTTAAAATCAGATTACTACAGTGATGCAGCCACATCAATGTTCATAGCTGCTCAATTCACAATATCTAGATTGTGGAACCAACCTAAATGCCCTTCAATAGATGAATGGCTAAAGAAACTGTGGTATATATACACAATGGAATATTACTCGGCCATAGAGAAGAATAAAATTATGGCTTTTGTGGGTAAATGGATGATGTTGGAGACTGTTAAGCTAAGTGAGATCAGCCAATCCCAAAAATACAAAGCGCCAATGGTCTCTCTGATAAATGAATGATGATGCAAAATGCAGGGGGTAAGGGTGGCAAGAAAAGGAGGAAGGATAGATAGCATAGAGGGAAGGGAGGGTTGGGGTCGGGGTGGAGGTTAAGAATAAAAACAGAATGTGTGATAGACATCATTGCCCTGTGTACATGTATGAATGCACAGATGGTGTGACTCTACTTTGTGTACAGCCAAAGAAACAATAGTTGTACTCCATTTGTGCTCAATGAATCAATAAGCAAATAAAAAAAATTTAAAAATTTTTTAAAAATCAAAAAAAAAATACATGGAAAACTCCAGTGAGTTCATGGTAGCTATTTTCTACGGTTTTTTTGTTTTGTTTTGTTTTGGTTTTGGTACTGGGGATGGAACCCAGGGGCACTCAACCCCTGAGCCACATCCCCAGCCCTATTTTGTATTTTGATTAGACACAGGGTCACACTGAGTCGCTTAGGGCCTCACTAAGTTGCTGAGGCTGGCTTTGAACTCGCAATCCTCCTGCCTCAGCCTCCCAAGTGCTGGGATTACAGGCATGTGCCACCACACTCGGCTAAGTATACAAGTCTTTACAATATAACGTTCAAAAGAGCATTTTACTAAGCTGCTGTTCTTCAAACTCAAGTTTTCTATAACAATAATCTCTTTCAGACTTACATAAAAGTAAAAGCTTCAGTTGCAAATTTATTTATATCATTTAATATTTTGTAATTGGATAAGAATAACCTGTCATCAGTAAGTTAAGTATAATATTTTCTGTTACTCTTTACAGTAGGATGGGAATTTAAAAGAACTTTGATAGGCAATAAAGAAAGTGCGATTAACTTAAAGATTAACAATGGGGAACATGAAACGTTTGTCACTTTCCCACCAAAAGGGGCTAAAAGCTCTCTTAGTGAGTTTGAGTTAAGGTTCAGATGTAATGTTGTATTGTGTTAACTGATATTCATAAAAATGCAGGATTTATAAAATAATATTTTTTAAAATAGGCAAAGATCAGCTACAAAATTCAAACACTTAACCCAAGATTTGTCCAGAAACCACCTCACCTGAGTTAAGACTCTGCCTCTTACCTTTGTCTATGTTAGAAAAACTACCTACATTCATTTAAAATTAAGTTCAAAAAATAGATTTTTGTCATTCAGATTACTGTGATTGCTCTTGTACTTTCCTTATAAACTTGTACTCCACTCTTGTACTTTCCTTATAAACTTTATAACTATTGTGTGTTAGTGATTGCAGAAGGACAACTGCCAGGAGAACAACCTTTTTGAGGTAACGGGTCATCGCCTATAGGACAGACAGGGTGCAAGGCTGACTTCCAGGACTAATACTGACCCCAGTTACATGGAAAGGGTCAGTAACTGTAGAGCTGTGGACACTAACATTAAAACCCAGGGCTCCTACTTTAAGAATGTGAAACTGGCCTGCAGATGTTTAAAACCAGACCTGGAGACTGGGGTTCAGGAAGTACAAAGGCCAAGAAAGAAAATAGCCACTATTTGGCTCTTGCCCTCTGAGGTCAGCTTGAACCCAGGGAACGAGGGAACTTCTCTAAGGGCTTTGCAACTCTAGGCCATGTGACCTCCCCATCAGGAGCATTAGTGGGACCCTGGAGAACAGGAAGCTGAACAAGGGCACTTGCTGCAAGGAGGAGGGTCACTGGGGAGGGAAACATCCCTGATGCTTCTAAGGGAAGCCACACGTGGCCAGCAAGACTCTGACCCATCCTGGCAGAAGGCAGGAGAGCACCTAAGAGGCTGCTCACAAGTTCCCAGGAGGAATCTCAGCTGACTCTCAACAATAGGTAGGAACAGGTCAATGTGACTGGCCTGGTCTTTGGACCTGGAAAAGGTTCAAACCAAAGCACAACTGTACCTGGGCCTTTAAAAAGACACTAGTTCTTTTGATGTAACTTAAGATGTTCTTAAGATGCCACTTGTGAAAACCCCACCAAGAGTAAGTAGAGCTGGAGACTATGAAAGAAGGGTTCTTAGAAGTGCCTGACAACTATCAAAAAAATAAATAAATAAACTGAGAGTCCAAAGCTTTCTTCAGTCAATTTGAGACTGAAAATCTTCCTGACCTCCTCCATAGGCAGGCTGGACCTATGTTTGCTAGTATGATTAACTAACCCTGAGTGGCAGACACAAAGGGATTACTACTAAACACAGGTAATGCCAATAGGAAGATAGTTTACAAAACTCAGATGGCAGTAGATATCTTGCCTCCATCCTACGGGGTTATCTGTGACATTATAAAACCTGAATGCTATGTTACATTCCTGGTAACTCTGGCAAGGTAACTAACATCCTAAGAGATTTACATTCCCAGACAGGCCATGTCCTCACTGGCCTTGTCATGGGAACACCTCCTGATGGAAAACCGAGGTCCCTGTGGTCCTCATGGGGTTCCTCGTCACCCCTGGATGCTGCAGCACTTACTGTCACACTGACCTCATTCCAGAGCTTGTGTCTTCTTGCTTTTCTCATGGAGCACCCGCCTCCCAGATGGCTTTACAACCTGTTTTTCCCAAGCCAGATTTGTACCCCGGACCCCTCAGCTGACCCGATACATTCCTAAAAGGGAAGCCCAAAGTGCTTGCCCACATTGCCCCTCTCAGTCTGAAGCAGCCAGAGTGCTCGTTGTCCATCCCCCTTACAGCAGGAAGGGTTCCCTTGATCAGAGGGAGGATGGGACCAGGGCAAAGGCAGGTGGTCAGCACAGATGGTGAATGATCCAGTGAGAAAGATGGCAGCTAATAGCTTAATTCCTTTGAAGGAAAAGGACAGGGGTTGCTAATGCCTTGGAGAATCGCTCCTCCCAGCACTGGGAGCTGCCAAAGACCACCCCTGGGCTGCTGATCTGCTGCCCTTGGGCTCTAGGCACGTGGGGAGGGGGAGGGAATCTGGGGTCTATAAAAAGGCAAGACACTCCCACTCCCA
>JAJEJO010059443.1:0-21646 GCA_020662805.1 Glaucomys volans | reverse complement strand
GGCATACCAACTCTCCATATCTGATCAGGCCATCCCCAGGTGACATCTGATCAGCTGGCAAGAAGCTTGTTAGGTTGGTGAGCCAGGATCCCCTGTGGCTCTGAAGTTTTGCATTAATACAAGGTCACCCAGTGAGGCCCACCCAGCTCTGTGGCCATAAACCGCACTTGCCCAATTTGTATTTGGAACAAACACAGCCTCTCTCCTCATGGCAAAACTGTTCCCAAAAGCTTGGTCCTTGTCCCTGATGCCAATCCAATAAGGAGGACACCGTTTTGTGGAAAAGGAGAAAGGAGGTTTACTGCTTTGCTAACAAAGAGAAGCACAGGGAATCCTGTCCAGAGGCTGAGATTCTGCCCATCAGCAGGAACGGGGGTCTTTAAAGAGGTGACTCAGAGGCTGCACTCCACATGATCTTGAGGAGCTGTGACACCTGTTAATTTGGAAGATAGTCATTTCTGAGATCTTCTGCTGCTGTGCCCAAGTCTGAATCGCCTCTTCCTGTGGTGGGTATGTGTTCCAGCACTGAGGCTTCTGCCTAGGGTGGGGATGAAAGGTGATCCCATCCCCGACCCCTGCAGGTCAGGGAGGGGAGACATGAGGGAGGAGGAGGGAGAGAAGGGACATGTCCTTTTAAAAACAGGTTGCAGTGGCAGAGCAGCTGGGCAGGATTCATAAAGTGGACACCATCATGGGACCACTTCCTTTGCCCGGCCTTCTTCACTGCCCATGAAGGAGTCCTTGCCATCTTCAATGAGGCTGAATACACTTTGCTCCTTAACATCACTCACCCACCTCTCAGCTCATCAGCTCCCCCCACTGTAAGGGGTACAGCCTGACCCACTTCTTGGGTTTGCATGAGGACATCTGGGGTCCACTTGGTCACTAGGAACAGCTCCCAGCTCCAACACCCACAATCTCCCCATTCATTCTCTTTAAATCTTAAAGATCAGACAGCATTTCATGCACAGCATTTGCCTCCTGATGAGGTCCTGGAATGTTCCATGAGTTGGATGCAGATTCCTCATTATACCAGCTGGAGGCCAGGTGACAGGCATCTGCTGAGGTCCAGCTGTCAGGAGAGGTGACAGCCCCTAAGTCCAGACATGCTGTGGCCTTGCTTTGTTACCTCAGGCTGGAAGGAAGGTTTGAACTAGTAAGAACCCTGAGAACCCCTTCCTGGGGTGGAGTCTGGCTCCTCTTGAGAGATTTGTTCTGATGGAGGCCTGAGCCATGAGGACCCATTGGTCTGAGCAGAAAGAGGTCGGGACTGCACTTGTGCCGGCCGGTGCCTGACCCCAGGACAGCAGGGCTGAGCCTGCTGAGGGCCAGGAGAGGAAGAGCTCGTGCTGCACTGGCGCCCAGCTTCCTGCAAGGTGGAGCATAAAGAAAGAGAACCCAACCCAATCCTAATGGCCAGTGGGATCTGAGGTCATGGGGCAAAGGCAAGGAAGGAACATAGAGGGACCCAGCCCAGTTCACTGAATGACAGATGTGGAGTCCTCTGCCCTGAGCATGGCCTGGGCCTGTCCTCTGGGTTCCATGGGAGGCCAGGCCCCTGCCCTAGCTGTGGCTTTGAGATTCAGGATAGCAGTGCCAGGGCAGTGGGGACAAAGACGACAGGAAGTGGGGCTTCTCACAACCAAGGAGCCAGCAGGTGCGCATCGGGAGGGACACAGGTCCAGAAGGAGTGCATGTTCCCAGCCGCCTGCTGGTCCTGCTTCGTGAGAGGCCATGTGGCCCAGAATGCACGGCCCCTCCTCACTCCCATCTTCTTGGTCGGGCTCTGGTATCTGTATCGCTGAAAGCCACTGGTCCCGGCCCATGAACTTCTCTGGGGAACCTCTCCTGAGTCCTGGCTACTGGTAGTCAGGCAGCATGGGGTGAGGGACTGTGGGCACAGGAAGGAAAGAAAACCTCCCCGCCCTGGGGAGCGTGTCATCCAATGACCCCAGATGGGCCGCAGGGAAATGGCATCCAGCCTGACCCGTCATCCACCTGGGGAGGCCTTGGCTATGGCCAAGCAAGATAGAAACATAGGTTCAGGCCCAAATGCTTCCTCCCCATCGGCTCTTCCTCTTCAAAATGGCCTCATTGCCCCCTGGCTCTCCTCCATGGTCTGCTTCTGATGAGGAAGATGTGGAAGCAGAGTGGAGCCTCAGGGCATCAGAGAAGAGGCACAGCACCTGGGGGCAAGGGCCTGAGCAGGAGGAGGCCTCTCCCACCCACAACCCACTGGAGAGGATGCTGGGGCACCCGGGGCGGCCTCCTTGTATTTGCTTGGGCTTGAACTTCCTGGAGTCGTCCAGGACGAGTTGAGGCCTAGAGTCTTGTTCTTGGAAGCCCTGCCTCTGCACGCTGGCCATGACAGCACAGGACAGTACCCATCTTCTGAGGATACTCCTGAGCTGGGTGAGAGCAGGAGGCCCAAGTCCCAGACTGCACGGAGTTGACAGAGTTCAGAAAATATTGCTTCCCAGCCCAGGGGGCTCTGGGGCCAGGCAACCGGGGTTTGCATCCTAGTTCTGCTGTGTAATCCTCCTCCATGACTCTCTGTGCCTTGGTTTCCTCGAGTGCAACATAAAGACAAGAAGAGCGCAATCTCCCAGGGCGATTTGAGGCTTACGTGAGATCACACAGCTAGGGCATGTAGAGCAACCCTGCCTGGTTCACAGATGCCCTCAGAGAGTGCTCACTGCCATTGTCACCATCGTTTATTGAGCATTGACTGTTTTCCACCACCATTAGGCGAGAGTGAGCGAGTCTTCAGCAAAGGCGCATGAGAGAGGAGAGAGGGAAGAGGGCACCGGGTTCTAGTGAAGGGCAGCACCAGGCATAAGGTGGGCCCCATTCCCCCTGGGCAGATGGACGAGCAGCGGTGAGGTAGGGCAGGTGCACAGGAGGGGCCGGAGTCACTGCCACACCGCCCACTGTCCTCTGAGCCCAGTGCATCATTTCCGGAAGACAGCATCCCACTGGCCATGGGATTCGCCCTCCTGAGGTCGTGCCAGGAGCCAGGCTGGCTGGAAGCACTGGAGACACAGTGAACCCTCCCTGGAAGACAGGAGGGCTCCCAAGGAGAGTCACTGTCCACCGGGCAGACTGAGCGGAGGGCAGCCTGTGGCTGGGGTGCCCTCTCCGTGAAGCCAGAGCCGACTCCGAAGGGGAGAGTCGTCCTCATCATCCAGGATGCAGGGCTGAGCTCCTCCCGCAGTGAGCCTGGCAGGAGCACCTGTGGGTGAGGCTGAGAGGCCTGATGCAGGAGCAGAGGTGGAGGCAGCCAGGAGCAGGCAGGCCTCCTGGGGACCAGCCTCACCCTGTTCTGGTTATGATCAGGCACGGGAGACTTTCTCTGCCACTTCTGAACCATGGCCATTCTTCTGGACCCTGAGCTCTGAGGATCCAGCAATCCCAGGGAGGCCAGGAGGGTGGCCTCACTTCTGAGGTTTCACTTTCTCTCACGAACTTCTCAGTCAATGCCTTTGGTCATCTATGCATTGAAAGCTTTCATTAACAGTTCATGACACTCATACATATATATTTACATATGCATATAAAACATAAATATGTACATTATCTGCAGCTTCCACATAAAGAGAGCAACCTTTCCTCATGTTTATTTTGTGGTTCATTTTGTACAAGGTTCAGTGTGGGAAATTTCTTCGGATTCGAGTATCTTTTATTGTCACATAAGCCAGTCTTGTAGCTTTACCTTTCTGCGAGTTCCCTGGGGTGAGATTTCCACCTGCGTGGCATGTTCCTGCATCCGTGGCCCTGCTCAGCTGACATCTCGCTGGTGCTTGGTGATTGTCATTGGTGAATGATTGTTCATATTATTCCTGATCTAAAATCAACAATTTCTACTACTATTTAACTCTTCAGTGGAGAATGGCAAGGAGTATTGTGGGATAAGAGTTCAAATTTTGGCTGCATTTCCTGATCTTAGCCTCTTCTTTCTTCAATATGTTGACATCTCTAGGAAAGAAGTATAAAATACAAGCATGGTTTCCTCACGCCAAGGGGCTGGTCGACAGGTTTTCCTTGGAGGTTTGAATGTTGGAAGCAGGGTGTGCATTCCTGATGACGCAGAGTCAAGAACCTTAAGGGCAGACAAAGAGATGCTCAGGAAAACAAGCAGCCTACCTGGGGTCCTAGAGCAGGAGCAGGCCAGGCCACACAGGGCCTCGTGGGAAGGACGACACAGGGCAGGGGTTGAGTCAGCTAGTCGGGTAATTTCGTAGGCTTCGGTTTTCAGAGTGGTCCCAGTTGCTGGGTTCCTGGCCCTGAGATGATCAGGCAGGGAGTGTGGCCTGGGGAGAGCAGGCCAGATGCCAGAGGTCACTGTGGAATGGTGCGTGTGCACGTCAAGGACACCTTCAATGCTGGCCTTGTGTGGCCCAAGAACTGGCTGGATCAGGGCTGGGCAGTGACTCCCCAGACAAAAAAAAAGATGTGTTTTGTTTTGCTTTGCTTTGCTTTGTTTTGCTTTGTTTCTAAAATGTCAAAGCATCAGAATATCTGAAAAATTCAACATGTATACATATATATACTTAGCATACGCCACTCGCAGGGGTCTGCCTCAGCAGTGAGGTAGGCCACCTGTGTGACCATGGACACAGTCCTCCAGCTCCAGCACAGTGCTCTACTCCACAGCCTCCCCTCTGAGCCTCCGTGAAGACACCCTGTCCTGACAGCTGGCTTCCACAAGGGGAAGCAAAAGCACGAAACCCAGCCCTGACCCATCACCAGAGTCTTGAAGGCAGACACGCAGGTGTCCCCCAATTCCCTGCAGAACCTGAAGACCTCAGTCTACATAGAAAGAGCTCCACGCAGAGTTGTTAACACGGAGGGCAGCACACCAGAGCTCACACACGCACTTACACAATCTCACACACACACACACACACACACACACACACACACGGAGAGAGCGAGAGGCGGGAAAGACTTACGAAAGCAGTGTCAACAGACATTTTGGAACAGGAAAACTTCATGAAACAATAAAATCATGACACGTGAGATTGTTGTACCCAAAGAAAATAAAATCATCCAATCCGAGGACGTAAAGCCAACAGAAGCCTTTATTTAGCTGGTTGGAGATGATCAACCTTCCACCTAAGAGCGGTTTTCTGGGAAATTGCACATTAATTGTGTGGTTGCCAACGTTTATAGGGCTTGGGACGGGATTAGGGCGGGGCCATAGGATGCAGGAGGGACTAGGGTTGGGATATAGGGGGGGGGGGGGATGGGGGGGGGGCTGGCTTTCTCTCCATGGCACTGGAGAATCTTTTGGGGAAGTATAACAAGATGTGAAAAGTAAGATGTTAAAAAAACACACAGGGGAGTTTCAATGCTTTCACCACCGGGAAAGACGGATGCTTGAGGAGGAGATGTGGTTACCCAGATGGGACCATAGCACAATGGGTGCATAGATCAAAACCCCACGTGGGCGTCCATGCATGTAACTGCTCTGTGTCAAAAATGTTTTTAAAAGCAAATAAATAATCAAGCAAACAAGTAAAACAGACAAGAAAGAGAACAGATGGAGTGGGATGGCTGGGGGAGGGAAGGAGGGCTCACCAGGACCCCAGCCCTTGCCCCGCATCACACCCGGTGGGTCACAGTCCCCCCACCCCCATCACCAAGGGCAACAAGGATAGAACACATGGGAGGTAAAGATGGGCGCCTCTGCCTCCCAGGCCGGAGCTGCCCCCTGCAGACAGGTTCCCTAGGCAATGGGCAGGTGGTCCTAAGAGACAGGAAATGAACCTTCCCGTCCCACGGGTTCTGTAAGAAGATGTCTGAGGCCCCTGATGGGGTGGCAGCCAGGGCATGTGGCCGTGGCGCGCTGCTCGGGAGAAGGCCGAGTGCGTGTGGAGCGCATGCAGAGCCTCCCCGGCCCCGAGCCTGGGGTCTACACAATGGCACGACTCTCCTCTAGGTGGATGTGCAGCTCCAGAATGTCGCTCGCTGGGGACAAGATGGAAACAGGACCCCCGTGTGCAGCAGCAGTGCCCGGCGCTCCAGGGTCAGTCCTTCCCAGAGGACTCCAGCGGAGCTGCCCGCAGCCCTGCACGGGTTCCCAGCATCCAGCCCTCTGAAATGGCTGTGCATGTGGCGCTCCAAACGCAGCCCCATACTAGGCTCACCCCGCAGCTGAGGAGCATCCAGCCCCTCTCAGCACATTCCCAGCTCAGCCCTGAACACCCTGCGTGGCCACCGCACTCTCACACAATTGCAGCCGACGATGTCCCTCCACCTGGATTATAGTGTAGGGGAAGTTCGACCTCTACTCAGCACAGCCAGCAAGGGGAGTGGCATCCCGCTGGCTTCTCAGCCTGTCCTCTACCTGCAGGCTGACACGCGGTCCTGCACTGAACCCAGGAGTCCAGTAGCTGGCCACCCAGGTCCACCTCTCCCATCTGCCCATCTGCTCACTGTCGAGTCCACAGCTACCGACACTGCGTCTGTCCTTTAGCCCTTGTAACACCAAGAATGTTCCAATGGAACCAAAGAAAGCCAGAGGGAAATCCAACTTGCACTCCTGTGAAGAGCTAGTTCTCCAGACTGGCATTTTCCAGACCTGAACCTCTAGCAAGTTCTCTGAGGTCAACAACCAGACTTTAACAGAACCAGCCTGCTGTTCACGCAGCTGCCCAGGGTCAGTGCAAACTCATTTCAGCTAAACTTGAGGAGAAGGTGAACAGATTGTGCAGGGTCAGTCCGTGCTCCCATCTTCACAGATGCTGGAGCAACCTCAGCCTCCAGAAATGCGTGGATTCTATAAGGTCTTCCTCTAACCATTGCCACCTACCAGTCAGACAATGGGCAACGACCCTCCCACTCCTCCTCCTGTAGTGACACCCCCCCATACAGAGCATGCTTTCAGAATTTCAGTTTCTGACCTGAGGCTTCAACAAATAGGTGTCCCCACCCCTTGACACTTAAAATCCTCAGCTCCTTCTTCATCCTGCTGAAACAGTCATTTAGAGGTCACAGACCTGGTTATCAAGCATACACACAGGCCCATAGACATGTGGAAACTGAGCACTATCAGTTGTTGTGACTGAATTGTGCCCCTGGAATTAGTATGCTAAGGACCTAACACCTACTACCTCAGGACAGAACTGTTTTGGGATAGGATATTTTCAAATGTAAGTAAAAATGAGGTCACTGGTGTAGGTCCTAATCCAACACAGCAGGTGCCCCTCTAAGAAGTCAGGGCACAGATGTGCACAGAGGCAGGAGCCTGAGGGCACAGGAGAGGAAGGCCACCCACAATCCAAGCAGACAGGCCTGGAAGAAGCCAATGCCCAGCCTCACTCTCCCACCTCCAGGATGGTGAGAAAGCTAACTCGGCTGTTCATGCATTCAGCCTGGGGCAGCCCTTACAGACCTCAGCACTTCCAGATTGACACAGAGTCCTATCTGAAGAGATGAGACTTCCTCGAGGCTGCAAGTCCCATCGTTATCCCAGTGACAAGCTTGTATCTGCAGGTTCTCTGTCACCAAAACTCACCATCAAATTGCCAAAGGCTCAAGACCCAGAGTCTGGCTAGAGAGCTCAGTGCCCTTGCTCCGTCCCTGGCTTGGTCCCCTCTGAACTGCAGAAGAACTTGAGTCATAAAACCCAACACATCCTGTAAAACTGCATCAAAGTCTAGGAAACCAGGATAAAGTTTAAGGATTTTGCCAAACTGAAGATACAACAAGACAGGGCTAATCCAGTGAGAAACGGAAGCCTTCCCTCCAATTTTTGGGCAGCTGGCCAAGAGCTCCTCACTGGCTTTGCAGATTTTCTCTTAGAAAGTCTTAGTGTAACTTTACATATGATTAGAAAAGGACAAAGTCCAGCTATTTCATTTTGCAGGTACCAGAGGGCAGAGGTGAGCTTCCTGAATTTGTAAGAGCCTTGCCCTTTCCTGGAATTGCCTCTGGTCTGTGAAGCCAGTACCTAGGGTGGGGCGGCAAGGAGCAGCATGCCTTCCTGCATGGCTGGGGGAGCCGCCCGAACCTCCCTGTCTTCTGGTCTCCTCTACTATTTTCTTCTGTTTTGAGGTGTATAGGGAAATAGCCTTTTATAACAATTTCATATGTGACATCATTCATAGGCCACACAGCTCACTGTTCAAAACATGCAATTTGATGATATTTAGTTTTTCATGGGGTTGCCCAATCACCACCCAGTCCATTTCTTCATTCCACCAAAAAGCAACGCTTCTCCCCTTAGACTTCTGTATGCAATGCTTTCAGCTCTGTCACCCCCCCACCCCCGCCCCCTGCCCAGACAAGCAACAGTCTGCTTTGGGTTCACACAAACGTGCCTGTTCTGCCTGTTTCATGTCCATGGAATCGACATCTGTGGCCTTGCATCTGCTTCATTCTCTTGGCCTCAAGGTTTCTAATTCCATCCATGCCCGTGTACAGGTGCTTCACCTTCTATGGCTGAATAGTATTCCACTCCGTGGATACCGCCTTTTGCAAATCCATTGGTGGGTCTCAGTTGGGTAGCTTCTACTTTCTTATGGTCACAAGATGCTACGCTGTCTGATCCCCTGTCCTGTGAATGTTGCTCTGCCCCTGCTAATGTGAAGATTCATGTTCAAACTCATGCAAACAAGCTTTTTTCTTTTTTTCTTTTTTAGACACAGGGTCTCACCAAGTTTCTTAGCTCTTCACCTTTGCTGAGGCTGGCTTTGAACTCTCCATCCTCCTGCATCAGTCTCCTGTGCCGCTGGGATTACAAGCATGCATCACCACGCCTGGCTTAAATACCTGGGTTCTGTGCCTAGAAGTGAAATTGCTGGGTCATGTAGTAACTCTATTTTAACTGTTTTTGACCCCCAGAGCATATTTCAGAGAGATGCACCATTGTCTATTCTCACTCAGTTCTCATTCCAATTTCTCCACATTTTCACCAACACTTTTATTATTTGTTGATTTTTTATTGTAACCATCCAAAAGGCACAGCGTGCCTCACTGTGGTTTGGGGTCATTCTTCTCTGATGGTTAATGATCTTTAGTGTCTTTCCATGAGCCCATTGGTCATTAGACTCATTTCTTTGGAAAGTCAACTAATGTTAACCATGTAACTAATGCTAACTTTTGTTAGCTAATTTTATTTTTTTCTTTTAGTGGCTAAACACAACCCTCTTTAAAACTACATCTGAGAAAACACAATGCCGTAAAGAACACATCAGCAATGGAGTGAAAGGATGCTCCAGGTTCTTCTTGGCTGATTCTGGGCTTTGCACTCAGCACTGCCGAAGTTCTGAGGAGATCTGAGACCCACCTGTGGACTCAGCATGGTGACAGAGGCAGAAAACACAAGGACTGTGGGCTTAAGTCACACTTGCAGAGTTTTGCAGGGGGCACAGTTTTTAATTTGGGGGAAAGTTTAAAGCAAAAGGTATCGCAGCGACCCACAGAGCCGAGTGCCTCATGGCTCGCATTCCTTCAGGCTAAAGATACATAGATAAAGATACATAGGTAAAGATACATAGATACATAAAGATACATAGATAAAGATACATAGAATTGATAAACCCATAGCCAAGCTAAGTAAAATAAAGAGAAGACCCAAATCAACAAAATTAGATACTAAATGGAGATATTATCTTATATGTTACTAAAATCCAGATGATCATTGGAACCTATTTTGAAAATTGATACTCCAATGAAATAGAAAATATAGAAGACAATGACAAATTTCTAGACACATATGACCTGCCCATGTTGAACCAGGAAGATACAGAAAACTCGAACACACCAATATCAAGCAATGAAATTCAAACAGCAATTAAAAGCCTTCCGACAAAGAAAGCCCAGGACCGGATGGATTCTCAACTGAATTCTACTAGGCCTTTAAAAAATACTAATGCCAATCTTTCTCAAATTATTCCATGAATTAAAAGGAAGGAATACTTCTAAGTACATTCTATACAGCCAGTATTCGCTGATACCAAAACCAGGCAAAGACACATCAAGGAAAGAAAACTACAAACCAATATCCCTGATGAACATAGATACAAAAATCCATAAAATGTTAGCAATCCACATTCGAAAACACATCAAGAATGTAATATACTATGATCCAGTGGACTTCATGCTAATTAATAAATGTAATTCACCACTTAAGTGTAATTAAGAGCAATAAATACATGATCACCTCAATCGACACAGAAAAAGCCTTTGATGAGTTTCAGTAGCCATTCATGTTAAAAATGCCAGAGGAAGTTGGTATAGAAGGAACTTACCTCAACATTATAAAGGGAATATATGACAAAACCAAAGCTGACATCATCATACTGAATGGAGAAAAACTGAAAGCACTTACTCGAATCAGGAGTAAGACAAGGATGTCCACTCTCACCACATCTGTTCAATACAGTTCTCGAAACCTAGCTAAGGCAATCAGGCAAAAGAAGGAAATTAAAGGGATACAAATAGGAAAATAAGAAGTCAACTATCTCTGTTGATCCCATATCTAAAAGACCAAAAAAAAAAAAAAAAACTCCACCAGCAAAGTATGAGGATACAAGATCAACACTCATAAAGAAATAGTTTCCCAATACTCCAACAATGATTCTACTGAGAAAGAAATCAGGAAAACTATCCCATTCACAACAATCTTAACGAAAAAATAAAATACTTGAGAATTAATCTAACAAACGAGGTGAAAGACGTCTACAATGAAAACTATGGAACACTGAAGAAATTGAAGAAGACCTTAGAAGATGGAAAGAACTCCCATGTTCCTGGGTGACAGACTTAATAATATCAAAATGACCATATTACCAAGAGTGATATACAGATTCAGTGCAATCCCCATCAAAATGCCAATGATGTTCTTCACAGAAGTATTTTTAAAAGTCCTTAAATTTATTTGGAAGAATAACAGACCCAGAATAGCCAAAGCAAGCCTAGGAAGAAGAGCAAAGCTGGAGGCATCACAACACCAGATCTCAAAGTATATTACAGAGCTTTAGTAGCAAAAAACAGCACGGTACTGGCATCAAAACAGACATGTAGACCAATAAAATAGAATAAAAGACTCAAAAACAAACCCACATACTCACAGCCATCTAATGCTTGACGAAGGTGCCAAACTATATGTGTGGGAGAAAAGATAGCCTTTGTAATAAATGATGCTAGGAAAAATGAACATCCAAATGTACAAGAATAAAATTAGATCCCGATCTCTCACTCTGCACAAATATCAAATCAAATTGGAGTGAAGACATAGAAACTAGACCAGAAATTTGCAACTGCTAAAAGGAAACAGGATCAACATTCCATCATATAAGTGCAGGTACCAACTTCCTAGGCCAGACCCTTGAATCAAGGAATAAAACCAAGAATCCATAAGTAGAATGCCATCAAATTTAAAAGCTTCTGCACGGCAAAGGATATGAGTAAGAATATGAAGGGAGAGTCTACAGAATGGGATAAAATCTTTCCCAGCTGCTGCTCAGATAGGGGAATAATATCCCTACTATCTAAAGAACAAAAAAACCTTAACACACACACAAAAGAAACCACCCAATCAATAAATGGCAAAATAAACAGAAGAAACAAATGGCCCACAAAATATCAAAAAATATTCAACATATCCTGCAATCAAGGAAATAGAAATCAAAACTACACTAAGACTTCATCTCAGTATAGTCAGAATGGCAATAAAAAGAACACAAATGATAATACATGCTGTGAGAATGCGGAGGAAAAGGTACACTCTTACATTCTTAGTAGTAGTGGAAATTAGCACGACCACTCAGGAAAGCAGTTCCGAGATTTCTCAAAAGACTACGAATGGAGCCCCCATATGCCCAGCTATCCCACTCCTTGGTATTTATCCAAAATAAATAAAATCAGCATACTATAGCAGTAAATCCACTTAAAATGTTTCTAGTAACATAATTCAGAATAGCCAAATTATGGAATCTACTCAGATGCCCATCAAGAGAGGAGGAGATAAAGAAAATGTGGCATATATACACCACAAAGAGGAAAGAAATAATGACATTCAGCAGTAAATGAATGATCTGGATTCACCAGACCATTATGCTGAATGAAATAAGCCAGACTCAGAAAGTCAAGGGTCAAATGTTTTCTCTCATATGTGGAAATTAGAGCAAAATGAAGGAAAGAAGGTGAGGGGGGCGTCAGATATAATAAAAATATGGGGAGTAGAAGGTGGAGACTAAGAGGGAGGGAGGAGGGATGGGAAAGGGAAGGAAACATGGAATAAGTTTAACAAAAACTCCTTGTATCAATGTGCCAAGGGGAATTTCAACTTTATATATATGCAAAAGTACCAATCAAAAGTAAATAAAGGAGTGAAAGAAGATCATTAGAGTAGAGGAAGGAGAAGGGGGGAGCGAGGAGAGGGAAAGGAGGAGGATTGAAGTCAAGTTCATTGCATGTATGATTTTGTCAAAATGAACCAAACTACTATGTGTACCTATAATGCTCACACACATACACACATACATACATAAAAGATTTCTTTACTGTGGTTTAGCAATCCTACCTTGGAGAATCTATCAAGGGAACATCCTACACAGAGAGAGCTTGTGTGTAGCTGTTGATCACAGCTCTAAGTGGCTGCACTGATGGGCCACAGGAGCCAAGCCACCGCCACCGCTGCAGGAGGCAGGGCCTTCTGGGCAGCACAGGCAGCTGGAGGCCTGGAGAGGTGACATGGAACACTGAGCAGGGGGCTGACCAGAGGCCCAAGACCCTGGAGCACGCTGAGGTCTGCCACTGAGCTCAGAGCCCAGGTGGAGTGAGGATCCATCCCTGCAGGGCAAGAGGCTGAGGAGCTGGAGATGCGTGCCTGCCTCCCCAGGCAGGGCGGGCCTGGTGCCAAGCCATCCATCAGTGCCCAGAATCTCCAGCACCAAGGGGAAGATGTGCTGCCCCCCAGCAAGCCGCCACCAGGCCTGTCTGGGCTTCACTCAGGCTAGCAACCTCCCCATTCCAAGTAATTAGGTATATTAAAGAAAAACTCTAGACAGATTAATTTTAAGAGAGTATATTTGAGCAAAGAAATGGTTCATGAATAGGGCAGCCCCACCCAGGTGGAAGGAGCATCCTGACGTGGAGCGATGCACAGGAACGTCCTCCTGGGCTGGGCCAGCATTGGCCTTCACCCACAGGGTGCAGCCGGCCACCAGCCGAACACTGCGGGACTGGCCGGCTCTTTCCCAGCGTGCAGTCGCCAGTCAGGTTATGCTGGGTTCTCCTAGGCCCGGTGTCGCCCGGAGTCAGGACAACTTACCGTGGCAGAAGCAGCCTCGGTGCCCAAGAGAAGGGCAGCCCCCTTGCTGCATGAATGCGGGGGACACTGCAGGGAGCCCGTGGGGGTGGTGCCCAGACAACCCAGGATAGGGAGCAGAACTGCAGGGGTCCAACTGGGAAGTAGTAGAGACTCCAAAAAATACATGGAACCCAGCCACTGTGCGTCGTCTCCTGGGCGGTCTGGCCTGGAGGGGCTGGAGTCTCTGGCTCTGGCAGTGAGTTTGGACCTTTCGTTGCTATTTTGCAGCTTCCCTGGCAGAGGGAGACCATCTGGGACTGCCTGAGTACAGAGCTCCGGTCCTCCCCACTACTGTGCCGCATCTCCCGGGCGGTCTGGCTTGGAGGGGATTGGGTCTCTGGCTCCAGTGGCTGCCTCTTCCCAGAAGCATTGATCATTCCCAAACTGGAGGAAGTGGGACAGCAGCTTTCTTGGGACACCGCTTGATCAAGCACTGCACAAACATCAGGTGGGTTACTGGAAACCTGCAGGGACACTCTAAGTCTTTAAGGAAAATTGCAATTCCTCTGAATCGCACAACTAGAGGGGAAGATACATGAGCAACATGAGAAAACACAGGACGAAAGTGTCCCAAACAAATCTAGATGATATGCCAAGAGAACCCAAAGACAGCCTGGTAGAAGGAATGACAGAAAGGGAGTTCAGAATGTTCATAATTAAAATAATCTGAGAAGAGAATGATGTGATGAGAGAGCAGATTCAGGCTATGAATAATCAGCTAATAGAGCAATTGCAGGAAGCAAAAAATCATTTCAATAAAGAGATAGAAATTCTGAGAAGAAAAGAAACAGAAATCCTTGAAGGAAACAAGGAAATGAAGGAAACAATAAACCAAGTTAAAAACTCAATAGAAAGCATAATTAACAGAATAGATCACTTGGAAGACAAAACCTCAGACAATGAAGACAAAATATTTAATCTTCAAAACAAAGTTGAACAAACCGAGAAGATGGTTAGGAATCATGAACAAAACCTTCAGGAAATATGGGATATCATGAAAAGAACAAATTTAAGAGTTATTGGGATTGAGGAAGGCACAGAGATACAAAACAAGGGTATGAATAATCTGTTCAATGAAATAATATCAGAAAATTTCCCAAATATGATGAATGAGATGGAAAATCAATTACAAGAGGCTTACAGGACACCAAACACACAGAATTACAACAGATCCACACCAAGGCACATTATAAGGAAAATACCTAATATACAAAACAAAGATAGAATTTGAAAGGCTGCGAGAGAAAAACATCAGATTAACTACAGGGGGAAACGAATACGGGTATCAGCAGATTTCTCAGCCCAGACCCTAAAACCAAGAAGGGCCTGGAACAACATATTTCAAGCTTTGAAAGAAAACAATACCAACCAAGAATCTTATACCCAGCAAAACTTACCTTCAGATTTGATGATGAAATAAAATCCTTCCATGGTAAACAAAAGATTAAAGAATTCACAAAGAGAAAGCCTGCCCTACAGAACATTCTCAACAAAATATTTGAAGAGGAAGAAATGAAAAACAACAATCTCAGTCAACATGGGGAGGAATTACCCTAAAGAAAGAGTCAATCAAAGGAGAAACAAAGTTAAGCTAAAAACCCCAAAAAAGCTAAAATGTCAGGAAATACAAGTCATATCTCAATAACAACCTTGAATGTAAATGGCCTAAACTCATCAATCAAAAGACATAGACTGAAAGACTGGATTAAAAAGAAAGACCCAACCATATGCTGCCTTCAAGAGACTCATCTCATAGAAAAACATGCCAAAGACTGAAGGTGAAAGTTTGGGGAAAAAAAATACCATTACATGGACTGAGTAAAAAAGCAGGAGTTTCCATCCTCATTTCAGATAAAGCAGACTTCAAGCCAAAGATTGTCCTAAGGAATAAAGGAGGACATTTCATACTGCTTAAAGGAAGCATAAATCAGCAAGACATAACAATCATAAATAATACCAAAAGACCAATAATACCAATAAGACCAAAACACAATAATACTGGGGGACTTTAACACTCCTCTCTCACCATTGGACAGATCTTCCAAGCAAAAATTGAACAAAGAAACCATAGGACTCAATGACACAATCGCTAATTTAGACTAAACAGACATATATAGAATATTCCATCCATCCAAAAGCGAATATACTTTCTTCTCAGCACCTCATGGTTCCTTCTCTAAAATAGACGCTATGTTATGCCACAAACCTACTCTTAGCAGATACAAAAGATAGAGATACTACCTTGTATACTATCAGATCATAATGGAATGAAATTAGGTATCAATGAGAAAGTGAAAAACAGAAACTACTCCAAGACCTGGAGATTAAATAATATGCTATTGAATGATACATGGATAACAGAAGACATTAGGGGGCAAATTGAAAGATTCTTAGAGGTCAATGAGAACAAAGATACAACATATCAAAATCTCTGGGACACTATGAAAGCAGTGGTAAGAGGTAAATTCATTGCATGGAGTGCATTTAATAAAAGAATGAAGAGTCAACAAATCAATGATCTCACACTACAGCTCAAAGCCCTAGAAAATGAGGAACAGATCATCACCAAAGTAGCAGAAGACAGGAAATAATCAAAATTAGAGCTGAAATCAATGAAATTGAAACAAAAGAAACAATTCAAAATATTGACAAAACAAAAAGTTGGTTCTTTGAAAAAATAAACAAAATTGATATACCCTTAGCCACACTAACGAAGAGAAGGAGAGAGAAACTCCAAATTACTAAAATTCGTGATGGTAATGGAAATATTACAACAGACACAATTGAAATACAAAACATAATAAGAAGCTACTTTGAAAATTTATACTCCAACAAAATAGAAAACCTGGAAGACATCAACAGGTTCCTAGAGGCATATGACCCAACCAAACTGAATCTGGAGGACATACACAACTTAAATAGATCAATTTCAAGCAATGAAATAGGAGAAGTCATCAAAAAGCCTACCAACAAAGAAAAGTCCAGGACCGGATGGATTCACAGCCGAGTTCTACAAGACCTTCAAAGAAGAGCTTATTCCAAAACTCCCCAACGTTTTTCATGAAATAGAGGAGGAGGGAACCCTTCCAAACTCATTCTAGGAAGCTAATATCACCCTGATACCAAAACCAGAGAAAGACACGTCAACAAAAGAAAATTTCAAACCCATATCTCTAATGAATATAGTTGCAAAAATTCTTAACAAAATTTTAGCGAATCGCATACAAAAGCATATTAAAAAGATAGTGCACCATGATCAAGTGGGTTTCATCCCAGGGATGCAAAGTTGGTTCCACATCCGGAAATCAATAAATGTAATTCACCACATCAACAGACTTAAAATCAAGAACCACATGATTATTTCAATAGATGCAGAGAAAGCATTTGATAAAATACAGCACCCCTTCATGCTCAAAACACTAGAATAAATAGGGATAGTGGGGACATTCCTTAACATTGTAAAGGCTATTTATGCTAAGCCCACAGCTAACATCATTCTAAATGGAGAAAAACTGAAAGCATTCTCCCTGAGAACTGAAACGAGGCAGGGATGCCCTCTTTCACCACTACTGTTCAACATTGATCTTGAAACTCTAGCCAGAGCATTTAGACAGACCCAAGAAATTAGAGGAATACAAATAGGAAAATAAGAGCTCAAACTATCCCTATTTGCTGATGACATGATTCTCCACGTAGAAGACCCTAAGAATTCCACCAGAAAACTTCTGGAACTCATAAATGAATTCAGTAAAGTAGCAGGATATAAAATTAATGCTCATAAATGTAATCCATTTTTATTCATAAGTGATTCATCCTCTGAGAGAGAAATTAGGAAAACTACCACATTCACAACAACCTCAAATAAAATAAAATACTTGGGAATCAATCTAACAAAAGAAGTGAAAGACCTCTACAATGAGAACTACAGAACACTAAAGAAAGAAGTTAAAGAGAATCTGAGAAGATGGAAAGATCTCCCATGTTCTTGGATAGGCAGAATTAATATTGTCAAAATGGCCATACTTCCAAAAGTGCTATACAAATTCAATGCAATTCCAATTAAAATCCCAATGATGGACCTCATAGAAATGGAGCAAGCAATCATGAAATTCATTTGGAGGAATAAGAGACCCAGAATAGCTAAAGCAATCCTTAGCAAGAAGAGTGAAGCAGGGGATATCACAATACCAGACCTTCAACTATACTACAGAGCAATAGTAACAAAAACAGCATGGTATTGGTACCAAAATAGACAGGTAGATCAATGGTACAGAATAGAAGTCACAGAGACAGACCCACATAAATACAGGTATCTCATACTTGACAAAGGAGCCAAAAACATACAGTGGAGAAAAACCAGCCTCTTCAACAAATGGTGCTGGGAAAATTGGAAATCCATATGCAGCAAAATGAAACTAAACCCATATCTCTCACCCTGTAAAAAACTCAACTCAAAGTGGATCAAGGACCTAGAAATTAGACCAGAGACTCTGCACCTAATAGAAGAGAAAATAGGTCCAAATCTTCATCACATTGGCCGAGGACCAGATTTCCTGATCATGACTCCCAAAGCACAAGAAATAAAAGCAGGAATCAATGATTGGGATAGAGTCAAACTAAAAAGCTTTTTCTCAGCAGAGGAAACAATCAGCAATGTGAAGAGAGAGCCGTCAGAGTGGGAGAAAACCTTTGCTACACACACTTCACATAGAGCACTAATCTCCAGGATCTACAAAGTGCTCAAAAATCTTTACACTAAGAATACTAATAACCCAATCAGCAAAAGGGCCAAGGGAATGAACAGACACTTTACAGAGGAAGATCTACAAGCAATCAACAGATTTAGGAAAAAATGTTCAACATCCCTTGTTATAAGAGAAATGCAAATCAAAATCACCTTAAGATTTCATCTTACCCCAATTAGAATGTCTTTTATTAAGAGTACAGGAAACAACAGGTGTTGGCAAGGATGTGGGGAAAAGGGTACACTCACACATTGCTGGTGGGAGTGCAAGATGGTGCAGCCACTCTGGAGAACAGTGTGGAGATTCCTTAGAAAACTTGGAAAGGATCCACCATTTGACCCAGCTTTCCCACTCCTTGGCCTATACCCAAAGGACTTAAAATCAGATTACTACAGTGATGCAGCCACATCAATGTTCATAGCTGCTCAATTCACAATATCTAGATTGTGGAACCAACCTAAATGCCCTTCAATAGATGAATGGCTAAAGAAACTGTGGTATATATACACAATGGAATATTACTCGGCCATAGAGAAGAATAAAATTATGGCTTTTGTGGG
Source organism: Glaucomys volans (assembly GCA_020662805.1). Taxonomy (NCBI): domain Eukaryota; kingdom Metazoa; phylum Chordata; class Mammalia; order Rodentia; family Sciuridae; genus Glaucomys; species Glaucomys volans. The sequence continues at coordinate 3,020 of JAJEJO010059443.1, read as the reverse complement.
TAAATGGATGATGTTGGAGACTGTTAAGCTAAGTGAGATCAGCCAATCCCAAAAATACAAAGCGCCAATGGTCTCTCTGATAAATGAATGATGATGCAAAATGCAGGGGGTAAGGGTGGCAAGAAAAGGAGGAAGGATAGATAGCATAGAGGGAAGGGAGGGTTGGGGTCGGGGTGGAGGTTAAGAATAAAAACAGAATGTGTGATAGACATCATTGCCCTGTGTACATGTATGAATGCACAGATGGTGTGACTCTACTTTGTGTACAGCCAAAGAAACAATAGTTGTACTCCATTTGTGCTCAATGAATCAATAAGCAAATAAAAAAAATTTAAAAATTTTTTAAAAATCAAAAAAAAAATACATGGAAAACTCCAGTGAGTTCATGGTAGCTATTTTCTACGGTTTTTTTGTTTTGTTTTGTTTTGGTTTTGGTACTGGGGATGGAACCCAGGGGCACTCAACCCCTGAGCCACATCCCCAGCCCTATTTTGTATTTTGATTAGACACAGGGTCACACTGAGTCGCTTAGGGCCTCACTAAGTTGCTGAGGCTGGCTTTGAACTCGCAATCCTCCTGCCTCAGCCTCCCAAGTGCTGGGATTACAGGCATGTGCCACCACACTCGGCTAAGTATACAAGTCTTTACAATATAACGTTCAAAAGAGCATTTTACTAAGCTGCTGTTCTTCAAACTCAAGTTTTCTATAACAATAATCTCTTTCAGACTTACATAAAAGTAAAAGCTTCAGTTGCAAATTTATTTATATCATTTAATATTTTGTAATTGGATAAGAATAACCTGTCATCAGTAAGTTAAGTATAATATTTTCTGTTACTCTTTACAGTAGGATGGGAATTTAAAAGAACTTTGATAGGCAATAAAGAAAGTGCGATTAACTTAAAGATTAACAATGGGGAACATGAAACGTTTGTCACTTTCCCACCAAAAGGGGCTAAAAGCTCTCTTAGTGAGTTTGAGTTAAGGTTCAGATGTAATGTTGTATTGTGTTAACTGATATTCATAAAAATGCAGGATTTATAAAATAATATTTTTTAAAATAGGCAAAGATCAGCTACAAAATTCAAACACTTAACCCAAGATTTGTCCAGAAACCACCTCACCTGAGTTAAGACTCTGCCTCTTACCTTTGTCTATGTTAGAAAAACTACCTACATTCATTTAAAATTAAGTTCAAAAAATAGATTTTTGTCATTCAGATTACTGTGATTGCTCTTGTACTTTCCTTATAAACTTGTACTCCACTCTTGTACTTTCCTTATAAACTTTATAACTATTGTGTGTTAGTGATTGCAGAAGGACAACTGCCAGGAGAACAACCTTTTTGAGGTAACGGGTCATCGCCTATAGGACAGACAGGGTGCAAGGCTGACTTCCAGGACTAATACTGACCCCAGTTACATGGAAAGGGTCAGTAACTGTAGAGCTGTGGACACTAACATTAAAACCCAGGGCTCCTACTTTAAGAATGTGAAACTGGCCTGCAGATGTTTAAAACCAGACCTGGAGACTGGGGTTCAGGAAGTACAAAGGCCAAGAAAGAAAATAGCCACTATTTGGCTCTTGCCCTCTGAGGTCAGCTTGAACCCAGGGAACGAGGGAACTTCTCTAAGGGCTTTGCAACTCTAGGCCATGTGACCTCCCCATCAGGAGGATTAGTGGGACCCTGGAGAACAGGAAGCTGAACAAGGGCACTTGCTGCAAGGAGGAGGGTCACTGGGGAGGGAAACAGCCCTGATGCTTCTAAGGGAAGCCACACGTGGCCAGCAAGACTCTGACCCATCCTGGCAGAAGGCAGGAGAGCACCTAAGAGGCTGCTCACAAGTTCCCAGGAGGAATCTCAGCTGACTCTCAACAATAGGTAGGAACAGGTCAATGTGACTGGCCTGGTCTTTGGACCTGGAAAAGGTTCAAACCAAAGCACAACTGTACCTGGGCCTTTAAAAAGACACTAGTTCTTTTGATGTAACTTAAGATGTTCTTAAGATGCCACTTGTGAAAACCCCACCAAGAGTAAGTAGAGCTGGAGACTATGAAAGAAGGGTTCTTAGAAGTGCCTGACAACTATCAAAAAAATAAATAAATAAACTGAGAGTCCAAAGCTTTCTTCAGTCAATTTGAGACTGAAAATCTTCCTGACCTCCTCCATAGGCAGGCTGGACCTATGTTTGCTAGTATGATTAACTAACCCTGAGTGGCAGACACAAAGGGATTACTACTAAACACAGGTAATGCCAATAGGAAGATAGTTTACAAAACTCAGATGGCAGTAGATATCTTGCCTCCATCCTACGGGGTTATCTGTGACATTATAAAACCTGAATGCTATGTTACATTCCTGGTAACTCTGGCAAGGTAACTAACATCCTAAGAGATTTACATTCCCAGACAGGCCATGTCCTCACTGGCCTTGTCATGGGAACACCTCCTGATGGAAAACCGAGGTCCCTGTGGTCCTCATGGGGTTCCTCGTCACCCCTGGATGCTGCAGCACTTACTGTCACACTGACCTCATTCCAGAGCTTGTGTCTTCTTGCTTTTCTCATGGAGCACCCGCCTCCCAGATGGCTTTACAACCTGTTTTTCCCAAGCCAGATTTGTACCCCGGACCCCTCAGCTGACCCGATACATTCCTAAAAGGGAAGCCCAAAGTGCTTGCCCACATTGCCCCTCTCAGTCTGAAGCAGCCAGAGTGCTCGTTGTCCATCCCCCTTACAGCAGGAAGGGTTCCCTTGATCAGAGGGAGGATGGGACCAGGGCAAAGGCAGGTGGTCAGCACAGATGGTGAATGATCCAGTGAGAAAGATGGCAGCTAATAGCTTAATTCCTTTGAAGGAAAAGGACAGGGGTTGCTAATGCCTTGGAGAATCGCTCCTCCCAGCACTGGGAGCTGCCAAAGACCACCCCTGGGCTGCTGATCTGCTGCCCTTGGGCTCTAGGCACGTGGGGAGGGAGAGGGAATCTGGGGTCTATAAAAAGGCAAGACACTCCCACTCCCA
>JAJEJO010059430.1:0-10191 GCA_020662805.1 Glaucomys volans | reverse complement strand
TTCTAAGTAGAAGTAAGGAGATGATGATCTCCCCAAAGTCAAGAGTAGAAAGTTAATCACTAATCTTTTAGGAAGGAAGGTATCAGATTGTTGACAATTGAATAGAGCCATTCTATGCTTACACCACCGGCCAGGCCCTACCAACTTTTCTGTTGCCTTAAAATTACAGTGAACTCAGAGAGTGCCTTGCTATGATTTTTGAAGGAGCCCTTCCACTCACCCATTGATGCAGAAACACCTTCAAAATATGGTTTCACTTAAGTCACCATTCCTTTGAATTGCCTCGCACATGTCTGAGAGAAAGCTCTAAGTCAAATTTCCAAGAACTGGTTAACCAGCTTCTTGATGAAGAAAACAGGTCAGTGTCACAGACCCTGGCACAATCATCCACCAAGTACATGAAAATGAAGGATTAAACAAGTGCTGGATGAGGACAGGATGAACCTGGGCCTTGAATGATACAGGGAATTCAGTCATTACAAAACACCTCTGACTCCTGAATGATATCAGCAGATGTGCATTCTTGTATTCAGTGCCAATTCATACAAATCTTTAATAAATGATGTCTGTAAAAAGACAAAACACAAAAATCTGAGTAAATCAAGGGCCACATGCCACTGTGTTTATTCAACATCTCTATTTTCAAGTTGATATTGTGTTTGTGTTGTAAAACGTTGAGGTATACAGGTCCACTTCTTGGGCAGAGAGACTGGAGTGAACCCCAGAAAGCTTCTACTTCACAAACCCTAGTGCAGCTGATATTTTGAATGTCCTTTCTTGTTGAAAGGCACCATTGTCATCCCTGTATGTGCTAAACTGAATTTCAAAATACAAGAATGGAAAAGAATCAATTTTAGACACTGGTGAGCATATTCATCTTGTAAAACTTTCTGATTCATTACACTTGCTAGGTTATTAATTAGAAAATTATTACCTCTACTTTCCTCAGAATTGTCTCTTCTAAAGAATAACTGCCTCGTATGATATCCAGCTCCCTGGGGAAACACTTTTAGCTGGCACACAGATACTTGATGAATGCTGTGTTTAGAATGGGTTTCCAAATAAGTCTGATAGCTATCCAACCATTTTCTGTTCACTTGATAGATCAGAGGAGGAAATGTTTAGACACTGAATTGTTGACAAGATATGAAGAGGCTCTTTAAGGTAGATGACTGCAGAAGTGATATGCTTTGCAGAATACGACCCCAAGGCAGATGCAAATAATTTATCTCAAAATCTGTAGATCGCTTTTGAGAAAATTCCAGTGAGCATCTTTTGTTGCAGGTCAATTCCCAACATCTATGGAGTAATGAGGAGAGAAATAATTTTCCCTGTCCCTTTAAGCAATGAGAGTGTTGTAGCTGCTCAAAGAGCAGACAATTATTCAAGGGGACCATGGAGGTGTGTGGCAGTAGAAGAAATAGGCATTTTTAGGGCAAATTACATGCTTGGATTTTGAGGGAATCCTCAAAAAATTGAGGGAATCATTCACAGCTGAAGACCAAACCCTTACAATCCCAAACTACTCACGCCTGTAAAATTGTTTTAATTTCTAAGGGTTTATTATTGAGGAAAATCTAACCAGCACCATCCAATGTATATCCCAAGGAAGATGCTGCATCTTGCTTTTCATCTCATGTATATGGGTGCTTGAAAATATTGATTTCCTAGCTAAAGTCTGTCCTCTGAATAAGGAAATGTCTCAGCTCCTTCATGAGGCACAATCTGTAAGTATGTATAGGGAATAGGAAGAAGTGATGACTCACAGGATCTATGAACCCATAAATAATCTCTATTCAGAGGTAGTCCCCATTCAGTTTTTAAATGTCCAGTATTTATGTATGTAGAACTTTCTCTCAACATGTTGCATTGAGATTATTTGCAGAAAGTAATGTCCATTGAACTATCAGTCCCTCATTTCTCTTCAAAGTGCTTCTGTTCCCACTTTGATCCCACTCAAGAAATGCCTACCATTTTATCATCGCTCCTGGGAGATGAGAGCAAAGAGAGGAGAGCTACAGTATGGAGAGTGGAAGGGTCTGGCATGGTGGAGTTTTGTTTGAAATGGTGTGGAACTTTATGGCTCATGTTGGACAATGCAGTTTTTTTCTCTCCTGAGGGCTTGTTGTTGGGCCTTTGGCAACTTTGGTTTCTAGGAATGGTGTGGCTGTCATCCTAATTGTGATCTACACACTGCCTGCAGTCATAGAATCACCATATGATAGCACAATGGTGTCATGGTTACCATGTCAGCCAGAACCTCTTCAGTTCCAGGCTGTGGTGGAGGAACCTTCAAGGAATGGGTTCACCCACCTATGCTGGTAGGAGTGAAGAGGAATCAGATAAATCCCAGGGGTCTTTTGTTTGCCACAAAAGTGATTCTAACCTTATATGACACAGGAAGAGGAATCAGCATGTGCTTTAGGCAGGTCCCCTCTGATTTGAGACAACTGATTCTATTCAAGATAAACTAGTCTGCTCAAGTCTGACTGGCTGCTGTACTGTCCATGTCCCTGAGGGGCCAGAGGGTTCACTTCACTGCAAGAGGCATCATGATTTCCTGAGAATGGATAACCTGCTGCAGGCAATTGGACCGCTCCAGGTGTAGTGGATGAGGGAGTGTTGTGGGGGCTCCAGAGGATATGTGGGCCACAAAACCTAGGACAGGTCACATGGCATGGCCCTTTGAAGACACTCATTCTGGTCTGCACTCACCTGGTATATTGCTGAGTCTGGAAACTGACATAAGGCCTCAGCAGCTACTAGCAATGATGGCTGATGGATGACATTTCAGAGCAGTGGAGCCTGTGGGGAAGCTCAGTGGGATAGGTGAAGTTTGAACTGGAAAACATCACACCAACTCTGGTGTGGTGCCAAATTCTCCATGAGTGTCCCAACAGAAGACAGTTTGAACTTGGAATTTAGGAGTTCTATGTAGAAGTAAGAAAATGGTGATCTTCAAAATGTTGAGAGGAGGGAGCTAATCACTTATCAAAAAGGAAAAGGATTGCAAGTTGCTGAAAATCAAGGAGAGACATTCTATTCTCACACCACTGGCCAGTAGACACCACCTCCTCTGTTGGCTTACAATTATGGTGCACTCAGAAATTTTCTTGCTATGATTTTCCAAGGGTCCCTTCACTCACCCTTTCTTGCAGAAATACCTTCACATTGTGACTACACTTAAGGCGCAATGAAGTACCAATCACCAGTCTGAGAAAACCCCCTTGGACACATTTCCAAGTACACCTTGACCAACAACTGCTAGATGCAGACAAAGGTCATTTTCACATACACTGGCAGAATCATCCTCCAAGAACGTGAACCTGACAGATGACACAAGTGCATAATGAGAACAGAATGAACCTGGGCTTTGAATGTTACAGTGAAACCAGGCTTTACATAACCCATATGTCTTGTGAATGGTATCAGCAGAAGTTAATTCATGTATTCAGTGCCAGTTCATACAAGTCTATAAGAAATGATGTGTGTGAAAATGTGAAGCAAAATAAAATAAAATAGCTTAGTCAAACGGGGGTGACATGTCACTTTGTTGTTTCTACATCTCTCAGTTTTCAAGTTGATATGGTGGTTGTGTTAGAAAATGTTGAGGTGTTGAAACCCACTTTTTTGATAGGGGCATGGGAGTGCAACTCTGACAGCTTCTCCTTCACAAACTCCAATGCAGGTGATATTTTGAATGTCTTATTTTGCTGAAAGAAAAAAGTTCAGTCCCAATAAGTGCTAAACCTGAACTTCAAAATGCAAAAATGGAAAAGAATCAATTTTAGACCCTGGTGAGCATTTTCATCTTGTATACTTTGCTGATCAATACACTTGTCAGCTTAACAATGATGTCATTATAACCTAGACATTAATCAGAGTTGTCTCATCTTCAGGAGTACTGACTCTTAAGAAATCCAGGTCCATGGGGAAACATTTTTGGCTGGTACACAAATGGTTGCTGAATACTGTCTTTATAATGGGTTTCCAAATAAATATGATCATTATCCAACCATTTTGTGATCACTTGATTGATCAGAGGAGGAAATGTTGAGACAGTGGAGGGTTGCCATGATCTGAAGAGGCTCTTTAAGGTAGATGACTGCATGTTCTTGCAGATCTAACTTTGTGATATACTTTGCAGAAATACTACTCCAAAACAGATTCAAGAAATTTATATCAAATTTTGTAGATAACTTTTGAGAACAATCTAGTCAGCCTCCTTTTTTTCAGGTCAAATCTAATGTCTACAGAGTATTGATCAGAGAAAGATTTATCCCTTTCCCTTTAAGGAAAGAGAGTGTTGTAGCTGCTCAATTCAGAAACAATTATCCTAAGAATATATGGAAGTATTTTGCAATAAGAGAAATAGATATTTGTGGGAAATGTTAGTCTCTGATCTTTGGAACCACAAGACATTGAGGGAATATTTCAGACCTGAACACTAAACCCTTACAATACCAAAGAGCTCACAACTGTCTCATTTATCCTGGATTTTTCTTTGATGGAAATATAACCAGCAGGGTCATTGCATATCCCAGTGGAGGTGCTGGATCTTCCCTTGCACCTCAGGTATATGGGTGCTTGGAAATGTGGTTTTCCTGGGAAACGTCTGTTTCTCTGAATAAGGGAATGTCTCAGCTCCTTCATGAGGTACAGTCTGTAAATATGTATAGGGAATGGGAAGAGGTGATGAGTCCCAGGATTTATTAAGCCATGAATAGTATTAGCTCAGAGGTAAATATTCCCCTTTCAGTGTTTGAATGTCCAGTAGTTATGTGTGCAGAAATTCCTCTCAATATTATTTGCATTGAGATTATTTGTAGAAAGTCCTGTCTATTGAACATCAGTCCATCCTGTCTTGGCAAAATTCTGCTATTCTGGTTTTGATTGCACTCAAGCAATGCCTATCTTGTTTATGAGTGCCCCTGGGACATAATAACAAAGGTGCAGGGAACTACATTATGTAGAATGGAAGAGGCTGGCATGCTGAAGTTTTGTTTGGAAGGGTGTGGAATTTTCTGGTTCTTGTAGGAGAATGTAAGTTTTTTCCTTTCCCGAGTCCTGTGCAACTTGGCTTTCCAGGAATTTGGTTTGCCTGTAATCCTAGCTGTGCTGCACATAACCCATGCAGTCACAGATTTGTAGTGTGAAAGCTCCATGCGACAGGAAAATAGTGTCATGGTTGCGATGGCAGCCAGAACCTCTTCAGGTCCTGGCTGTGGCAGAGGAACCTTCAACAAAATGGCTGACCTGACTATGCTGGTAGGAGGGAAGAGAAATCATGTAAGTCCTAGGGCTCTTCTGTTTGCCACAAAAGTGATTGTGACTAGGACAATTAATTCATAGAATAGGACCAGAGGAATCAGAATGTGTTGCTGTCCAGACTCCACTGGCAGTGAGACAACTGACTCCATTCAAGAAAAGGGAGCCTTCTGAACCCTGACTGTCTTCCATAATGTCCATGTCCATGAGGGGCCAATGTGCTCACTTGGCCACAGGAGGCATCATGATTTTCTGGGAAGAGGGAACCTGCTGCAGGCAATTGGCACCCACCCAGGTGTAGTGGAACATGGAGTGATGCAGGGGTGCTGGAGGATGTGTAGGTCACCAAGCCTAGATCAGGCCACAGGGGCATGGAACTAAGAAGACACTCATTCTATTCTAAAATCCTCTGGCACAATGCTGAGTCAGAAAAATGGCCTAGGGCCTTAGGAGATACTCATAATAGTGGTCAATTGATGACCTTTCTAATCACAGTAGCATGTGAGGTAGCTTGTGGATTAGGGGTAGTTTGAATTGGAAAACCATTACACCAACTCTGGTGTGATGCCAAACCTTTCCATGAATTCCCCAAAAGAAGAGAGCTGGAACCAGGAATTGAGGATTTCTAAGTAGAAGTAAGGATATCCTGGTCTTTCCAATATCGAGAGGAGGGACTTAATCACTAATAAAATAGGAAGAAGGCTAGCAGGTTGCTGGAAATCAAGGAGACATCTTCTATCTCACACAACTGGGCAGGCCCTCCCCAAATGATTCAGATGCCTTACAATTATAGGAAACTTAGAAATTGTCTTGCTATGATTTTCCAAGAGGGCATTCCACTCATGCTTGAATGCAGATACACCTTCACAATGTGTCCTCACTTAAGGGTTAATTCTCTTGAAATCTCTATCACCTGTCTGAAAAAAGGCCCTCTGGCACATTTTCAAGAACTCCTTAAGCAGCAGCTGATAGAAGCCAGCTACAGGCCAGTGCCATAGAACCTGACACAACCATAATCTAAGTTCATGAAACAGGGATGAAGAAAATACCTGATGAGGATGGGATGAACCTGGGCCTTGAATGCTACAGGGAAACCAAGCTTTCCATAACCGCTGTGGCTCCTGAATGAGATCAGTGGAATTTCATTCATGTATTCAGTGCCAATTCATACAGTTTTTAATAAATAATGTCTATAAGAATGCAAAGCAGAAAACCTGAGTAAATTGAGGGCCATGTGCTGCTCTGATTTGTCTACATCTCTCTGTTTTCAAGTTGTTGTGGTGGTTGTCCTGGAAAACTTTGAAGTGTAGAAGTCCACTTCTTTGGCAGAGAGACTGAAGTGCACACCAGAAAGCCTAGCCTCACACACCCTAGTTCCAGTGATATTATGAATGTCCTCTCTTGATTAAAGGGAACAATGTAGTCTGAATATGTGCTCAACATGAACTTCAGAATTTGACAATGTAAAAGAACAACTTGATTTTTCAATACATTTCCAATCTTATTAATGACACTCTTAATATTTATACATTACTCAGAGCTGTCTCATCTTCAGAAATACTGTCTCTTAAGAAATCCATGTCTCTGGTGAAGCACTTTTGTCTGGCACATGGATGTTTGCTGAATACTCTCTTTAGAATGGGTTTCCAATTAAATCTGTTACTTTTTCAACTCTTTTGTTTTCACGTGATTGTTCAGAGGAGATAAGGTTGAGACACTGGTGGTTTCATATGATCTGAAGAGGCTCTATAAAGTAGATGATTGCATGTTCTGCAGGCCTGACTGTGTGACATGCTTTGCAGAAGAACTACAAAATGAGAGAGCCAAATATTGACTACCAAATTCTGTACATCACTTTTGAGAACAGTGCAGCCAGCATCTCTTATTGCAGATCAAATCCTTCTGTCTTGGGAGTAATGAGGAGAGAAAGATTTATCCCTGTCTTTTTAAGAAACATAAGGGTTTGTAGCTGCTCAATGAGCAGACAATTATCTGAGCGAAACATTGATGAGTGTGGCAGTAGGAGAAGTAGCATTTGAGGGAAATAGTATATGATCAGATCTTTGGAACCTCAGGAAATTGAAGGAATCTTTCACACGTGAACACCAACCATTGCCATCTCAAACTTCTCACACCTCTCTCTTTGTTTTCATTCCTCCCAGGTTTTTCATTGAGGAGAATCTAATCAGCAGGTTCAAGTACATATCTGAGTAAAGGTGCTGTATCTTGCTTTTCTACATCAGGTATTTGGGTGCTTGTAAAGTTGGATTTTTACCTCAACCTCCTCTTTTCCCCTCAGTGCTTGACACAGTTCCACTGAAAATAGTGAAGATTCTTGCATGGTCTAATCTTCTTGGAAATGTAGATATGTCATGTTCCTTCTGGGTCTTGTGTTACTTCTTAGTGCTAATATTGTAATATGTGGATATTCGTATTTAAATATTTTGGTAGAAAATTAGACATTAAGTGATTTTGAACATAAAAATAACACTGCCCATCCTTAGCTGATTTCATATATATTATTACCTTAACAGAAAAGATGTCACAGGACAGATCAACAAGAGTTATTTGGCCTTAGAATTATGACCACTACTCTCAGCTAACCTAATACAGCCAGACACCCTGACTACTTTAGCCCAAACCAGGATGTACTTCCCTCTTAGTGAAATTGCTTTCACATTTCAGGGACCACAGTGAATTGCATATAAGATTGATGGGAAGCTATAACTTTTCCCTAGAGAATTATCTTTAAAGCCCTTCTATATAGGTCTCCCTTTCCATTATATGGAAGTTATAAAAGAAACTAAGAAGTTCTTTTCTTCAAAGTTGTTTAATTAAAAAAGAAGCTCCACTTTATATACAATAGATGGATTAAAAGGTGCTGCAATTCATGTCTGCCTTGAGAGAAATGCAACAAGTGTGGTTAGTTGGTATGGCTGCTTGTTATTCTTGACCAAACTTTAAACCATGATGTGCTATTCCTATATAATTTATGAGAATGGCTTCTGCTCTTTTTATTCCTAGTTAGATGCATAGAAGAACAAATTAAACGTTTTGTGATGTTATTTAGAGAGAAATCAGAGAAGTTATCTTATTTTGATTAAACTTATGCCCATTGGACTCTCTTAGAATTTGCAACACTTTCCCTTTCATGAAACCTCAAAAGATTGAACAAAAATATCTAAATTGTGTGTGAAACTGTAACCTTTGAACTTAGCCTCAGATATTCAAGATTGTGTTGCTTTATTCTCCTCCTTGAAAATGCCATCCCCCTCACCACGTTGTGCCACACCCTGCTAAGTGTGTACCTCAGCAAACTGGCGTCCAAGTGTGAATAATTGACCAGTACTTTATTTTATTTTATTTGCTTGCTGGAAAAGGTTAGGATCCTGTCCAGGGTGCTCCAGACCCCTTGGGAGAGGGACCAAGTGAGGATAGACAGGTAATCAGAGAAGTTTTGAGAAGCAATAGGCCATGCTGAGATCAAAAATAGAGACTTTTCATTGATATTGCTAAACATTTATTAACTAAGAGAGGAATTCCTGTACCGTCAGGACAAGTGTGCAAATTCTTTCATTTTGTGCAAGAATGTTCCTCTTGATTTCCCCAAGAAGGAAGTCTTAATTTAGTCATAAGGAAAAAAAAAATACAGGAAGAAATGCTGGCTTACTATTTTAAACATGGCTCTGAACATGTCTCTAAGGAATTTGATATAAATAATTTGGCTCTGCTTTGGGGTGCTTTCTACAAATTATGGTATGTAGTCAGGATTTCAAAACGTGCAGTCATCTGCACAGAGACATGGATGTCTAAAGAGCAGTACCCCTGGTGATGAGAAGACACTCATGAATGCAGAACTTATCATGGTCTTATTAATATGCTGGCAAGTATGTTGAATGAGAAAATTCTACAAGATGAAAATATTCACCAGGGTCTAAAATAGATTCTTTTCCATTTGTGGATTGGGAAACTCAGATTACCACATACTGGAAATTAATTCTTGCCTTTCAGCAAGTAAAGCCATTCAAAATGTAATTTGCCTTAGGGTTTCTGGAGGAGAAGCTTTCCAGGGTTCACACCAGTCTCTCTGCCAATGAGGTCAACTTCCACAATCGATGTTTCCCAAAACAACCACAATATCAATTTGAATACAGAGTGATATAGACAAAACACAGTTACATGTGACCTTCCATTTACACAGTTTCTGTGCTTCTTATTTTTAGAGACATCATTTTCAGAGACTTGAATGAATTGGCTCTGAATACATAACCAGACTCCAGTGATATAAGTCAGAAACCTGAGGGCTTATGTATAGCCTAGTTTCCCTTTCATGATCAAGGCCAAGTCTCATCATGTCCTCATCAAGCACTTGTTTCATTCCTCAGGTTCACATTCATGGAGGATCCTTGATTCAGGTTCTCTGCCACAGTCCTCCAGTAGGCATCTATGAGTTGCTGTTTAAGAAGTCCTTGGAAATATGCCAGAGGTCCTTGATTCATACAGGAGAGAGGCAGATCCCAAGAATTACACCTTAAGTGAGGACACATTTTGAAGATGCTTTTGCTTCAAAGGGTGAGCGAGAGGTCCAATTGGAAAACCATGGGAAGACAATTTCTGATTTCACATGGTTACAAAGACAACAACAGAGAAAGGGGGGACTGGCCATTGCAGTTAGCATAGAATGTTTTTCCTCATGGCAAGCAGCTTTCTATCCTCTCCCTCTTGATTAGTGATTATGTCCCTCCTCTCAACATTGGGGAACTCAGCAGCTCTCCTTCTTCTTCTATCAACTCATAAATACCAGATTGTAGCTGTCTCCTGTTGGGCACTCGTGGAATGGTATGACATCACATCATCATTGGTGTGACATTTTGCAGTTCAAAATTCACCTAACCCACCAAGCTGTGCAGCATGCCCCTCTGC
>JAJEJO010059429.1:0-10189 GCA_020662805.1 Glaucomys volans | reverse complement strand
TTCTAAGTAGAAGTAAGGAGATGATGATCTCCCCAAAGTCAAGAGTAGAAAGTTAATCACTAATCTTTTAGGAAGGATGGTATCAGATTGTTGACAATTGAATAGAGCCATTCTATGCTTACACCACTGGCCAGGCCCTACCAACTTTTCTGTTGCCTTAAAATTACAGTGAACTCAGAGAGTGCCTTGCTATGATTTTTGAAGGAGCCCTTCCACTCACCCATTGATGCAGAAACACCTTCAAAATATGGTTTCACTTAAGTCACCATTCCTTTGAATTGCCTCGCACATGTCTGAGAGAAAGCTCTAAGTCAAATTTCCAAGGACTGGTTAACCAGCTTCTTGATGAAGAAAACAGGTCAGTGTCACAGACCCTGGCACAATCATCCACCAAGTACATGAAAATGAAGGATTAAACAAGTGCTGGATGAGGACAGGATGAACCTGGGCCTTGAATGATACAGGGAATTCAGTCATTACAAAACACCTCTGACTCCTGAATGATATCAGCAGATGTGCATTCTTGTATTCAGTGCCAATTCATACAAATCTTTAATAAATGATGTCTGTAAAAAGGCAAAACACAAAAATCTGAGTAAATCAAGGGCCACATGCCACTGTGTTTATTCAACATCTCTATTTTCAAGTTGATATTGTGTTTGTGTTGTAAAACGTTGAGGTATACAGGTCCACTTCTTGGGCAGAGAGACTGGAGTGAACCCCAGAAAGCTTCTACTTCACAAACCCTAGTGCAGCTGATATTTTGAATGTCCTTTCTTGTTGAAAGGCACCATTGTCATCCCTGTATGTGCTAAACTGAATTTCAAAATACAAGAATGGAAAAGAATCAATTTTAGACACTGGTGAGCATATTCATCTTGTAAAACTTTCTGATTCATTACACTTGCCAGGTTATTAATTAGAAAATTATTACCTCTACTTTCCTCAGAATTGTCTCTTCTAAAGAATAACTGCCTCGTATGATATCCAGCTCCCTGGGGAAACACTTTTAGCTGGCACACAGATACTTGATGAATGCTGTGTTTAGAATGGGTTTCCAAATAAGTCTGATAGCTATCCAACCGTTTTCTGTTCACTTGATAGATCAGAGGAGGAAATGTTTAGACACTGAATTGTTGACAAGATATGAAGAGGCTCTTTAAGGTAGATGACTGCAGAAGTGATATGCTTTGCAGAATACGACCCCAAGGCAGATGCAAATAATTTATCTCAAAATCTGTAGATCGCTTTTGAGAAAATTCCAGTGAGCATCTTTTGTTGCAGGTCAATTCCCAACATCTATGGAGTAATGAGGAGAGAAATAATTTTCCCTGTCCCTTTAAGCAATGAGAGTGTTGTAGCTGCTCAAAGAGCAGACAATTATTCAAGGGGACCATGGAGGTGTGTGGCAGTAGAAGAAATAGGCATTTTTAGGGCAAATTACATGCTTGGATTTTGAGGGAATCCTCAAAAAATTGAGGGAATCATTCACAGCTGAAGACCAAACCCTTACAATCCCAAACTACTCACGCCTGTAAAATTGTTTTAATTTCTAAGGGTTTATTATTGAGGAAAATCTAACCAGCACCATCCAATGTATATCCCAAGGAAGATGCTGCATCTTGCTTTTCACCTCATGTATATGGGTGCTTGAAAATATTGATTTCCTAGCTAAAGTCTGTCCTCTGAATAAGGAAATGTCTCAGCTCCTTCATGAGGCACAATCTGTACGTATGTATAGGGAATAGGAAGAAGTGATGACTCACAGGATCTATGAACCCATAAATAATCTCTATTCAGAGGTAGTCCCCATTCAGTTTTTAAATGTCCAGTATTTATGTGTGTAGAACTTTCTCTCAACATGTTGCATTGAGATTATTTGCAGAAAATAATGTCCATTGAACTATCATTCCCTCATTTCTCTGCAAAGTGCTGCTGTTCCCACTTTGATCCCACTCAAGAAATGCCTACCATTTTATCATTGCTCCTGGGAGATGAGAGCAAAGAGAGGAGAGCTACAGTATGGAGAGTGGAAGGGTCTGGCATGGTGGAGTTTTGTTTGAAATGGTGTGGAACTTTATGGCTCATGTTGGACAATGCAGTTTTTTTCTCTCCTGAGGGCTTGTTGTTGGGCCTTTGGCAACTTTGGTTTCTAGGAATGGTGTGGCTGTCATCCTAATTGTGATCTACACACTGCCTGCAGTCATAGAATCACCATATGATAGCACAATGGTGTCATGGTTACCATGTCAGCCAGAACCTCTTCAGTTCCAGGCTGTGGTGGAGGAACCTTCAAGGAATGGGTTCACCCACCTATGCTGGTAGGAGTGAAGAGGAATCAGATAAATCCCAGGGGTCTTTTGTTTGCCACAAAAGTGATTCTAACCTTATATGACACAGGAAGAGGAATCAGCATGTGCTTTAGGCAGGTCCCCTCTGATTTGAGACAACTGATTCTATTCAAGATAAACTAGTCTGCTCAAGTCTGACTGGCTGCTGTACTGTCCATGTCCCTGAGGGGCCAGAGGGTTCACTTCACTGCAAGAGGCATCATGATTTCCTGAGAATGGATAACCTGCTGCAGGCAATTGGACCGCTCCAGGTGTAGTGGATGAGGGAGTGTTGTGGGGGCTCCAGAGGATATGTGGGCCACAAAACCTAGGACAGGTCACATGGCATGGCCCTATGAAGACACTCATTCTGGTCTGCACTCACCTGGTATATTGCTGAGTCTGGAAACTGACATAGGGCCTTAGCAGCTACTAGCAATGATGGCTGATGGATGACATTTCAGAGCAGTGGAGCCTGTGGGGAAGCTCAGTGGGATAGGTGAAGTTTGAACTGGAAAACATCACACCAACTCTGGTGTGGTGCCAAATTCTCCATGAGTGTCCCAACAGAAGACAGTTTGAACTTGGAATTTAGGAGTTCTATGTAGAAGTAAGAAAATGGTGATCTTCAAAATGTTGAGAGGAGGGAGCTAATCACTTATCAAAAAGGAAAAGGATTGCAAGTTGCTGAAAATCAAGGAGAGACATTCTATTCTCACACCACTGGCCAGTAGACACCACCTCCTCTGTTGGCTTACAATTATGGTGCACTCAGAAATTTTCTTGCTATGATTTTCCAAGGGTCCCTTCACTCACCCTTTCTTGCAGAAATACCTTCACATTGTGACTACACTTAAGGCGCAATGAAGTACCAATCACCAGTCTGAGAAAACCCCCTTGGACACATTTCCAAGTACACCTTGACCAACAACTGCTAGATGCAGACAAAGGTCATTTTCACATACACTGGCAGAATCATCCTCCAAGAACGTGAACCTGACAGATGACACAAGTGCATAATGAGAACAGAATGAACCTGGGCTTTGAATGTTACAGTGAAACCAGGCTTTACATAACCCATATGTCTTGTGAATGGTATCAGAAGA
Source organism: Glaucomys volans (assembly GCA_020662805.1). Taxonomy (NCBI): domain Eukaryota; kingdom Metazoa; phylum Chordata; class Mammalia; order Rodentia; family Sciuridae; genus Glaucomys; species Glaucomys volans. The sequence continues at coordinate 6,753 of JAJEJO010059429.1, read as the reverse complement.
AGTTAATTCATGTATTCAGTGCCAGTTCATACAAGTCTATAAGAAATGATGTGTGTGAAAATGTGAAGCAAAATAAAATAAAATAGCTTAGTCAAACGGGGGTGACATGTCACTTTGTTGTTTCTACATCTCTCAGTTTTCAAGTTGATATGGTGGTTGTGTTAGAAAATGTTGAGGTGTTGAAACCCACTTCTTTGATAGGGGCATGGGAGTGCAACTCTGACAGCTTCTCCTTCACAAACTCCAATGCAGGTGATATTTTGAATGTCTTATTTTGCTGAAAGAAAAAAGTTCAGTCCCAATAAGTGCTAAACCTGAACTTCAAAATGCAAAAATGGAAAAGAATCAATTTTAGACCCTGGTGAGCATTTTCATCTTGTATACTTTGCTGATCAATACACTTGTCAGCTTAACAATGATGTCATTATAACCTAGACATTAATCAGAGTTGTCTCATCTTCAGGAGTACTGACTCTTAAGAAATCCAGGTCCATGGGGAAACATTTTTGGCTGGTACACAAATGGTTGCTGAATACTGTCTTTATAATGGGTTTCCAAATAAATATGATCATTATCCAACCATTTTGTGATCACTTGATTGATCAGAGGAGGAAATGTTGAGACAGTGGAGGGTTGCCATGATCTGAAGAGGCTCTTTAAGGTAGATGACTGCATGTTCTTGCAGATCTAACTTTGTGATATACTTTGCAGAAATACTACTCCAAAACAGATTCAAGAAATTTATATCAAATTTTGTAGATAACTTTTGAGAACAATCTAGTCAGCCTCCTTTTTTTCAGGTCAAATCTAATGTCTACAGAGTATTGAGCAGAGAAAGATTTATCCCTTTCCCTTTAAGGAAAGAGAGTGTTGTAGCTGCTCAATTCAGAAACAATTATCCTAAGAATATATGGAAGTATTTTGCAATAAGAGAAATAGATATTTGTGGGAAATGTTAGTCTCTGATCTTTGGAACCACAAGACATTGAGGGAATACTTCAGACCTGAACACTAAACCCTTACAATACCAAAGAGCTCACAACTGTCTCATTTATCCTGGATTTTTCTTTGATGGAAATATAACCAGCAGGGTCATTGCATATCCCAGTGGAGGTGCTGGATCTTCCCTTGCACCTCAGGTATATGGGTGCTTGGTAATGTGGTTTTCCTGGGAAACGTCTGTTTCTCTGAATAAGGGAATGTCTCAGCTCCTTCATGAGGTACAATCTGTAAATATGTATAGGGAATGGGAAGAGGTGATGAGTCCCAGGATTTATTAAGCCATGAATAGTATTAGCTCAGAGGTAAATATTCCCCTTTCAGTGTTTGAATGTCCAGTAGTTATGTGTGCAGAAATTCCTCTCAATATTATTTGCATTGAGATTATTTGTAGAAAGTCCTGTCTATTGAACATCAGTCCATCCTGTCTTGGCAAAATTCTGCTATTCTGGTTTTGATTGCACTCAAGCAATGCCTATCTTGTTTATGAGTGCCCCTGGGACATAATAACAAAGGTGCAGGGAACTACATTATGTAGAATGGAAGAGGCTGGCATGCTGAAGTTTTGTTTGGAAGGGTGTGGAATTTTCTGGTTCTTGTAGGAGAATGTAAGTTTTTTCCTTTCCCGAGTCCTGTGCAACTTGGCTTTCCAGGAATTTGGTTTGCCTGTAATCCTAGCTGTGCTGCACATAACCCATGCAGTCACAGATTTGTAGTGTGAAAGCTCCATGCGACAGGAAAATAGTGTCATGGTTGCGATGGCAGCCAGAACCTCTTCAGGTCCTGGCTGTGGCAGAGGAACCTTCAACAAAATGGCTGACCTGACTATGCTGGTAGGAGGGAAGAGAAATCATGTAAGTCCTAGGGCTCTTCTGTTTGCCACAAAAGTGATTGTGACTAGGACAATTAATTCATAGAATAGGACCAGAGGAATCAGAATGTGTTGCTGTCCAGACTCCACTGGCAGTGAGACAACTGACTCCATTCAAGAAAAGGGAGCCTTCTGAACCCTGACTGTCTTCCATAATGTCCATGTCCATGAGGGGCCAATGTGCTCACTTGGCCACAGGAGGCATCATGATTTTCTGGGAAGAGGGAACCTGCTGCAGGCAATTGGCACCCACCCAGGTGTAGTGGAACATGGAGTGATGCAGGGGTGCTGGAGGATGTGTAGGTCACCAAGCCTAGATCAGGCCACAGGGGCATGGAACTAAGAAGACACTCATTCTATTCTAAAATCCTCTGGCACAATGCTGAGTCAGAAAAATGGCCTAGGGCCTTAGGAGATACTCATAATAGTGGTCAATTGTTGACCTTTCAAATCACAGTGGCATGTGAGGTAGCTTGTGGATTAGGGGTAGTTTGAATTGGAAAACCATTACACCAACTCTGGTGTGATGCCAAACCTTTCTATGAATTCCCCAACAGAAGAGAGCTGGAACCAGGAATTGAGGATTTCTAAGTAGAAGTAAGGATATCCTGGTCTTTCCAATATCGAGAGGAGGGACTTAATCACTAATAAAATAGGAAGAAGTCTAGCAGGTTGCTGGAAATCAAGGAGACATCTTCTATCTCACATAACTGGGCAGGCCCCCCCAAATGATTCAGATGCCTTACAATTATAGGAAACTTAGAAATTGTCTTGCTATGATTTTCCAAGAGGCCATTACACTCATGCTTGAATGCAGAAACACCTTCACAATGTGTCCTCACTTAAGGGTTAATTCTCTTGAAATCTCTATCACCTGTCTGAAAAAAGGCCCTCTGGCACATTTTCAAGAACTCCTTAAGCAGCAGCTGATAGAAGCCAGCTACAGGCCAGTGCCATAGAACCTGACACAACCATAATCTAAGTTCATGAAACAGGGATGAAGAAAATACCTGATGAGGATGGGATGAACCTGGGCCTTGAATGCTACAGGGAAACCAAGCTTTCCATAACCGCTGTGGCTCCTGAATGAGATCAGTGGAATTTCATTCATGTATTCAGTGCCAATTCATACAGTTTTTAATAAATAATGTCTATAAGAATGCAAAGCAGAAAACCTGAGTAAATTGAGGGCCATGTGCTGCTCTGATTTGTCTACATCTCTCTGTTTTCAAGTTGTTGTGGTGGTTGTCCTGGAAAACTTTGAAGTGTAGAAGTCCACTTCTTTGGCAGAGATACTGAAGTGCACACCAGAAAGCCTAGCCTCACACACCCTAGTTCCAGTGATATTATGAATGCCCTCTCTTGATTAAAGGGAACAATGTAGTCTGAATATGTGCTCAACATGAACTTCAGAATTTGACAATGTAAAAGAACAACTTGATTTTTCAATACATTTCCAATCTTATTAATGACACTCTTAATATTTATACATTACTCAGAGCTGTCTCATCTTCAGAAATACTGTCTCTTAAGAAATCCATGTCTCTGGTGAAGCACTTTTGTCTGGCACATGGATGTTTGCTGAATACTCTCTTTAGAATGGGTTTCCAATTAAATCTGTTACTTTTTCAACTCTTTTGTTTTCACGTGATTGTTCAGAGGAGATAAGGTTGAGACACTGGTGGTTTCATATGATCTGAAGAGGCTCTATAAAGTAGATGATTGCATGTTCTGCAGGCCTGACTGTGTGACATGCTTTGCAGAAGAACTACAAAATGAGAGAGCCAAACATTGACTACCAAATTCTGTACATCACTTTTGAGAACAGTGCAGCCAGCATCTCTTATTGCAGATCAAATCCTTCTGTCTTGGGAGTAATGAGGAGAGAAAGATTTATCCCTGTCTTTTTAAGAAACATAAGGGTTTGTAGCTGCTCAATGAGCAGACAATTATCTGAGCGAAACATTGATGAGTGTGGCAGTAGGAGAAGTAGCATTTGAGGGAAATAGTATATGATCAGATCTTTGGAACCTCAGGAAATTGAAGGAATCTTTCACACGTGAACACCAACCATTGCCATCTCAAACTTCTCACACCTCTCTCTTTGTTTTCATTCCTCCCAGGTTTTTCATTGAGGAGAATCTAATCAGCAGGTTCAAGTACATATCTGAGTAAAGGTGCTGTATCTTGCTTTTCTACATCAGGTATTTGGGTGCTTGTAAAGTTGGATTTTTACCTCAACCTCCTCTTTTCCCCTCAGTGCTTGACACAGTTCCACTGAAAATAGTGAAGATTCTTGCATGGTCTAATCTTCTTGGAAATGTAGATATGTCATGTTCCTTCTGGGTCTTGTGTTACTTCTTAGTGCTAATATTGTAATATGTGGATATTCGTATTTACATATTTTGGTAGAAAATTAGACATTAAGTGATTTTGAACATAAAAATAACACTGCCCATCCTTAGCTGATTTCATATATATTATTACCTTAACAGAAAAGATGTCACAGGACAGATCAACAAGAGTTATTTGGCCTTAGAATTATGACCACTACTCTCAGCTAACCTAATACAGCCAGACACCCTGACTACTTTAGCCCAAACCAGGATGTACTTCCCTCTTAGTGAAATTGCTTTCACATTTCAGGGACCACAGTGAATTGCATATAAGATTGATGGGAAGCTATAACTTTTCCCTAGAGAATTATCTTTAAAGCCCTTCTATATAGGTCTCCCTTTCCATTATATGGAAGTTATAAAAGAAACTAAGAAGTTCTTTTCTTCAAAGTTGTTTAATTAAAAAAGAAGCTCCACTTTATATACAATAGATGGATTAAAAGGTGCTGCAATTCATGTCTGCCTTGAGAGAAATGCAACAAGTGTGGTTAGTTGGTATGGCTGCTTGTTATTCTTGACCAAACTTTAAACCATGATGTGTTATTCCTATATAATTTATGAGAATGGCTTCTGCTCTTTTTATTCCTAGTTAGATGCATAGAAGAACAAATTAAACGTTTTGTGATGTTATTTAGAGAGAAATCAGAGAAGTTATCTTATTTTGATTAAACTTATGCCCATTGGACTCTCTTAGAATTTGCAACACTTTCCCTTTCATGAAACCTCAAAAGATTGAACAAAAATATCTAAATTGTGTGTGAAACTGTAACCTTTGAACTTAGCCTCAGATATTCAAGATTGTGTTGCTTTATTCTCCTCCTTGAAAATGCCATCCCCCTCACCACGTTGTGCCACACCCTGCTAAGTGTGTACCTCAGCAAACTGGCGTCCAAGTGTGAATAATTGACCAGTACTTTATTTTATTTTATTTGCTTGCTGGAAAAGGTTAGGATCCTGTCCAGGGTGCTCCAGACCCCTTGGGAGAGGGACCAAGTGAGGATAGACAGGTAATCAGAGAAGTTTTGAGAAGCAATAGGCCATGCTGAGATCAAAAATAGAGACTTTTCATTGATATTGCTAAACATTTATTAACTAAGAGAGGAATTCCTGTACCGTCAGGACAAGTGTGCAAATTCTTTCATTTTGTGCAAGAATGTTCCTCTTGATTTCCCCAAGAAGGAAGTCTTAATTTAGTCATAAGGAAAAAAAAATACAGGAAGAAATGCTGGCTTACTATTTTAAACATGGCTCTGAACATGTCTCTAAGGAATTTGATATAAATAATTTGGCTCTGCTTTGGGGTGCTTTCTACAAATTATGGTATGTAGTCAGGATTTCAAAACGTGCAGTCATCTGCACAGAGACATGGATGTCTAAAGAGCAGTACCCCTGGTGATGAGAAGACACTCATGAATGCAGAACTTATCATGGTCTTATTAATATGCTGGCAAGTATGTTGAATGAGAAAATTCTACAAGATGAAAATATTCACCAGGGTCTAAAATAGATTCTTTTCCATTTGTGGATTGGGAAACTCAGATTACCACATACTGGAAATTAATTCTTGCCTTTCAGCAAGTAAAGCCATTCAAAATGTAATTTGCCTTAGGGTTTCTGGAGGAGAAGCTTTCCAGGGTTCACACCAGTCTCTCTGCCAATGAGGTCAACTTCCACAATCGATGTTTCCCAAAACAACCACAATATCAATTTGAATACAGAGTGATATAGACAAAACACAGTTACATGTGACCTTCCATTTACACAGTTTCTGTGCTTCTTATTTTTAGAGACATCATTTTCAGAGACTTGAATGAATTGGCTCTGAATACATAACCAGACTCCAGTGATATAAGTCAGAAACCTGAGGGCTTATGTATAGCCTAGTTTCCCTTTCATGATCAAGGCCAAGTCTCATCATGTCCTCATCAAGCACTTGTTTCATTCCTCAGGTTCACATTCATGGAGGATCCTTGATTCAGGTTCTCTGCCACAGTCCTCCAGTAGGCATCAATGAGCTGCTGTTTAAGAAGTCCTTGGAAATATGCCAGAGGCCCTTGATTCATACAGGAGAGAGGCAGATCCCAAGAATTACACCTTAAGTGAGGACACATTTTGAAGATGCTTTTGCTTCAAAGGGTGAGCGAGAGGTCCAATTGGAAAACCATAGGAAGACAATTTCTGATTTCACATGGTTACAAAGACAACAACAGAGAAAGGGGGGACTGGCCATTGCAGTTAGCATAGAATGTTTTTCCTCATGGCAAGCAGCTTTCTATCCTCTCCCTCTTGATTAGTGATTATGTCCCTCCTCTCAACATTGGGGAACTCAGCAGCTCTCTTTCTTCTTCTATCAACTCATAAATACCAGATTGTAGCTGTCTCCTGTTGGGCACTCGTGGAATGGTATGACATCACATCATCATTGGTGTGACATTTTTCAGTTCAAAATTCACCTAACCCACCAAGCTGTGCAGCATGCCCCTCTGC
>JAJEJO010059428.1:0-34026 GCA_020662805.1 Glaucomys volans | reverse complement strand
AACTTCCACTGATATCTATCAGGAACCACAGGGTTTATGTAAAGCCTGGTTTGCCTGTATCAAACAAGGTCCAGGTTCTTCCTGTATGTATTTGACACTTGTTTCTTCCCTCAGTTTCAAGGTCTTGTAAGATGAATGTGCCAGGGTCTGTGACATTGACCTGCAGTCTGCATCTTCCAGCTGCTGGTTAAGGGGTACTTAGAAATGTGTCAAAGAATTTTCTGAGACAGAATAGGAGATGGACAGTTCAAGTGAATTACCCCTTAAGTGAAGATGTATTCGGGAGGATATTCTGCATCATAGGGTGAGAGAAAGTGCCCCTTGGAATATCATAGCAAGACAATTTCTGAGTACACTGTAATTGTATGGAACAGAAGTGGTGGGGAATGGCTGGTGGTGTGAGCTTAGAATGTTCTCCTCGATTTCCAGCAATCTGCTACCCTTCTTCCTAACTGATTATTGATTAACTCCCTCCTCTCAACATTGAGAGATCAGCATCTCCTTACTTCTACTTAAAAATCATAGATCCCAGGTTCAAAGTATCTTCCGTTATTGTATACATGGAAACTTCTTTCATCACACCAGAATTGGTGTGATGTTTTCCAGTTAAATTTCACCTAATCCACTGAGCTGCCCTGCATGCATCTTTACTCTGATATACCATCCATCAGACATCATTGCAAGTATCTGCTAAGGCCATAGATCATTTTACCAACTCATAAATGTACAGTGTGGGTCCAGACCAGGACTAGTGTCCTTGTAGGTCCATGACCATGTGGCTTGGGCTAGGCTTGGTGATCAACCCTCCTTGGGCACCCCCACATCACTCCCTGGTCCACTACACCTGGTGGGACCGAATTGCCTGCAGCAGGCTCCCCAGTCACAGGAAATCATGATGACAGCTGAGGCCAAGTGAGCACTTTGGCCCCTAGCAGACATGAAGAGTATGGCAGGCTGGCAGGCCTCAGCAGGCTCCCTTCTCTTGGTTGGTGTCAAAAGTCTCAAACCCAGTGGGGCCCCTCCACAACACATACTGATTCTTGTTCTCCTGTCCTAAGAGTTTAGGATCACTATTTGGAAAAACAAAAAACAAAAAACTTGAGTCTTAACTGCATCCTCTTCCATCCTACCATCACAGCTCAGCGACCTTTTTTTTCAAGGTTCCTCTGCAACAGCCAGAACCTGAAGAGGATCAGGTGGCAACTGTGGTGCCATTGTGCTGTCACATATCCTTTCTGTGACTGCAGGCATTATGTGCAGCACAGGTAGGATGACAGGCAAACCTTTAATGGAAGCCCATGTTCCCAAGACCCAGCAACATGCCCTGGGGAGAGAAAAATACCACACTATCCTATATGAGTCAGAAAGTTCCATGCCCTTACAAACCAAACTCCCTCATGATAGCCCCTTCCACTCTACATACTGAAGCTCTAATGTCTTTTGTTCTCATTTACCAGAAGCACTAGTAAGTAAGTTAGTCATTTCATGAGTGGGATCAAATCCAGAATAGCAGCATTTTGCAGAGAACTGAAGGACTGACAGTTCAATGGACAGGACTTTTGGCAAATAGTCTAACTGCAATGATTGTCGAGAGGAATTTCTTCACACATAAATACTGTAGGCTTGAAAAGTGAATGGGGATCATTTACCTCAGAGCATATATTATGCATTGGCTCATAGTTCCTGGAATCCAGCATCTCTTCCCATTCCCTATACATTTATGCAGACTGTACCTCATGAAACTGTTGAGACATTCTCTTATTCAGAGAAACAAACTTTAACTAGGAAATCCATATTTCCAAGCACCCACATAACTGATGTGAAAAGCAAGATTCTGTCCCTCCAGTGGGATAAGCATTTAGCCCCACTGTTTAGATTTTCCTCAGGGAAATGCCCAGGATGAAAGTAAACAATGACAGGTGTGATCAGTTTAGAATTGTAAGGGTTTGATTTTCAGGTGTGAAAGATTCCCTCAATTTTTTGTGATCCCAAATATCAGAGCATATATTTCCTACAAATGCTTTCCTCTCCTACTGCCACATTCATCCATGCTTCCCTTGGATAAATGTCTGCTCATTGAGTAGCTACAACACTCTTGTTCCTTAAAGGAACAGGGAACAATTTTTCTCTCCTCATTACTCCCTAGCCATTGAGATTTGTCAGCAAGAAAGTATGCTGGCTGGATTGTTCTCCAAAGCAACCTACAGAATTTGTTAGAAATTATTTGGCTATGCTTTGAGATGGATTCTCTGGAAAGCCTATCACTCAGTCAGGCCTGCAGAACTTGCAGTCATCTACATTAAAGATCCTCTTCAGATCTTACCAAGCCTCCAGTATTTCAACATTTCCTCCTCTGATCAATCATGTGAACACAAACGGTTGGATAAGAATCACATTTAATTTGATTCACATACTAAAGAGAATATTCAGGAAGCATCTGTGTGCCAGACAAAAGTGCTTCCCCAGAGACCTGGAATTCTTAAGAGGGAGTATTCCTTAAAATGTGACAACTCAGGTATATAGAGATTATACCAGTCTCGTTATTATGCTGTCAAGTATATTTATTGAGGAAGCTCTACAAGATGAAAATCCTCACCAGGGTCTAAAATTGATTATTTCCCATTTTCGAATTTTGAAGGTCATGTTTAACACATATTGGGACTTCATTGTTACCTTTCAGCAAGAAAGGACTTTGAGAATATCACATCCACTAGGGTTTGTGAATGAGAAGCTTTCTGTTGCACACTCCAATCTCTCTGCCAAGGAATTGAACTTCTACACTGCAAGATTTTCCAACATAAACACCCTATCAATGTGAAAACAGAGACATGTGGACAAAACACAGAGTTTACTGGCTCCTAATATTCTCAGATTTTGCGTTTTTCATTTTGGCAGATGTCATTGATTAAAGACTTGTAAGAATTGACATTCAATACAAGAATTAACTTTTGCTGATATAATTCAGAAGCCACAGGGGTTATGTAAACCTGTATTCCCTGTATCATTCCAGGTCCACATATGTCCTCTCCTCATCAGGTACTTATTTCATCCTGCAGTTTCACGTTCTTGGAGGATGGTTGTGTCCGGTTCTGTGACACTGACCTTTAGTCTGCAATTACCAACTGCTGGTAAAGGGTCCTTAGAAAGGTGGCAGAAGACCTTTTCTCAGACAGACAATAGGCAGTTCAAGAGAATTACAACTTTAGTGAAGACACAATGTGGAGGTGCTTCTGCATTAATGGATGAGTAAGGACCCCTTGGAAAAATCACACTGAGACAATATCTGAGTGTAACATAATTGTAAGACAAAAGAAGAGACAGGGGGCCTGGCTGATGGTATAAGCCTAGAATGTCTCTCCTCTATTGCCAGGAACCTGCTAGCCTCCTTCCTAATTGACTCGTGAATAAATTCCTTTTCTCAACATTGGGTAGATCAGCATCACCTTAATTTTTCTTGTATCTTATAAATCCCAGGTACCAACTGTTTCTGTGGGCCATTGGAAAGTTTTGGCATCACTCCAGAGTTAGTGTGAGGTTTTCCACTTCAAGTTTCACCTAAACCACCGAGCTGCCCCTCATGCTCCCCTGCCCTGAGATGTCATCCATTGGCAATAATTTTGAGTGGCTCCCAAGGATCTAGGACATTTTCCCAACTCAGAAATGTACCGGGTGTGTCCAGGCCAAGAAGAATATCATTGTAGGTCCATTCTCCTGTGGCAACTGTGAGGCTTGGTGACCAATCAGTCCCTGGGAAGTGCTGCTCACCCCTGGACCACAACACCTGGTGGCAACCAATTGCCTGCAGCAGGGTCCCCATTCCTAAGTAATCAAGATGCCTCTTGCAGTCAAGTTATCACATCAGCAACTCAGTAACATGGATGGAATGGGTGTCTGTCAGTCTTCAGAAATGTCCCTTATCTTGGATACATTCAGATGTCTGAAAGGCAGTGGGGACACACCCAAAACAAATGCCGATTCCACTTTTCCAGGGCTAAGAGGTTAAGATCACTTTTTGGCAAACAAGTCTCCTGGCTCTTACCAGCTTCCTCTTCACTCCTACCAGCACAGTTGAGTCAGACCTTTTCTTGAAGGCTCCTCCACAGAAGCCAGGAACAAAAGTGATTCTGGATGCCATGGCAACCATGATGCTATTTTGCTGCCATATGGACTTTCTGTGACTGCAGGCTGTATGTGCAGCACAGTTAGGATGACAATCCAGCAATTCATAGAAACACAAGTTTCCTGAGGCCTGGGAAAAAGTCCTGGGAAGAAAAAAATCTGCCTTCTCCTACATGAACCAGAAAATACCACCGTCTTCCAAATCAAACTCCCGCATGTAAGCCCCTTCCACTCTTCATTCTGTAGGTTTCCTCACTTTTGCTCTATTGACCCTGAGCACTGGTAAACAAATTAGGCATTTCTTGAGGGGGATCAAAACCATGGTGGCAGCATTTTGTGGATAAATGAAGGACTGACAGTTCAATGGACAGGACTTTTTGCAAAAAATCTCACTGTAATGAATGTTGACAATAATCTCTGAGCACATAAATACTGGATGTTTGAGAACTGAATGGGGATTATTTGTCTCTGAGCAAAGATTATTCATGGGTTCATAGATCTTTTGATCCATCACCTCTTCCCTTTCCGTATACATATTGACAGACTGTGCCTTCTGAAGTTCTGAGACATTCCCTTATACAGAAATACAGACTTTGCCCTGGAAATTCATTTTTTCCAAGCCCCCATATACCTGAGGAAAAAGGCAAGATCCAGCACCTCTACTGGGATACGCATTTGGCCCCACTGGTTAGAATTATATTCATGAAAAAGGCCAGGAGAAATGAAGACAATAAGACTGGTGTGAGCAGTATGGGATTGTAAGGGTTTGGTGTTCAGGTGCAGAAGATTCCCTCAAATTCCTGTGGTCCTAAAGATCAGAGCATATAATATTTCATACAAATGCCTACTTCTCCTATTGACAACTTCCTCCCTGGTTCCCTTGTATAATTGTCTGCTCATTGAGCAGCTACAACACTCTTGATACTACTTTTAGGAACTTTAAGGAACTTTAAGGAATCTTTCTCTCCTCATTTCTCCCTAGACATTGGGATTGACTTGCAAAAAATTTTGTTGTTCTCAAAAGTGATCTACAGAATTTGATAGAAAATATTTGACTCTGCCTTGGGGTGATTCTTCTGCAATGAATATTCCATAGTCAGGTCTGCAGAACACGCAGTTATCTACCTCAAAGTTTCTCTTCAGATCCTGCCAACCCTCCAATTTCTCAACATTTCCTCCTCTGATCAATCAAGTGAACACAAAATGGTTGGATAACTATCAGTTTAATTGGACACCCATTCTAAAGTGAGTAATCAGCAACCTTCTGTGTGCCAGGCAGAAGTGCTTTCCCAGAGCCCTGGATATATTAAGAGGAAGTATTCCTTAAAATGGAATAACTCTGAGAAATGTAAAGTTTATAAGGGTCTCTTTTATATGCTGGCAAGTGTAATGAATCAGCAAGTTCTACAAGATGGAAATGCTCACTAGGGTCTCAAATTGATTCTTTTATATTTTTGTATTTTGAAGGTCGGGTTTTGCACACTGGGAATTTATTCTTGCCTTTCAGCAAAAAAATGACACTCAAAACTCAAATTTTGACACTCAAAATTTGCAGTAGGGATTGTGAAGGGGAACCTTTCTTAGGATAATTCCTCTATCTCTACCAAGGAATTCAACTTCTACACTTCATAGTTTTCCAACACAATAGCAGTATCAATTTGAAAACAAGGATATGGAGACAGAACACAGGCTTATTCAATTTACTCAGTGTTTTGTGTTTTGCATTTTTTGCAGAACTCATTTAGTAAGACTTGTACAAAATGGCACTGAATACATGAATTAACTTCTGCTGATATCATTCAGGAGCCAGAGGTGCTATGTAAAGCGTGGCTTCCCTATATCATTCCAGGTTCATGATCATCCTGTCCTCATCAGGCACTTGTATCATTCCTCAGTTTCACATTCTTGGAGGATGGTTGTACCACGGTCTGTGACACTGACCTGTAGGCTGCATCTACCAGCTGCAGGTTAAAGGTATTTGGAAATGTGCAAGAGGGCCTATTCTCAGAGAGACAATAAGCAGTTCAAGATAATTATACCTTATTTGAAGACACAATATGAATCAAAGGATGAGTTGAAGGGATCCTTGGAAAGTCATTGCAAGACAAATTCAGAGTTCACTGTGATTGTAAGGCAGCAGAAATTGTGGTGGGCCCTGGCTGATTGTGTGATCATAGAATGTCACTCCTCGATTGGAGCTACCTGCTAGCCTCCTTTTAATTGATTAGTGATTAACTCCCTCTTCTCAACATTGGGGAGATCAGCATCTTCTAAAATCTATGTAGATGTCCTAAAACCTAGGTTCCCATTGTCTCCTGTTGGTGTATTCATGGAATGGTTTGACATCATACCCGAGTTGGTGTGCTGTTTTCCCGTTCAAATTTTAGCTAACCCACTGAGCTTTCCCGCATGCACCTCTGCACTGAAATGTCTTCCAGTGGCCATCATTGTGAGTGGCTGTTACGACCCTAGGCCAGGTTCCTGACTCCGCAATGTACTGGGTATGCCCAGTCCAGGAGAACTGTCTTCCTATGGTCATGTCCCTGTGGCATCTGCTAGTCTTAGTGACCCACACGTCCCTAGGTACCCCATATCACTCCTTGGTCCTTGAGCTCTTGTGGGCACCAGTTCCCTGCAGTAGGTTCCCCACTGCTGGGAAGTCATGATGCCTCCTGCAGCCAAGTGAGCACATCGGCTCCTCATGTTCAAGGAAGGTTTGCAGCCTGTCAGGCATTAGCAGTGTCCTTTTTCTTAGATGGAGTCAGGTGTTTCAAAGCCAGAGGTGCCCTACAGAGAACAAGTGCTGAATTCTAATCTCCAAGGCTAAGAAGTTAGGATCACTATTGTGGCAAACAAAGGATCCCTGGGTATTACCTTCTTCCTCTTCCCTCCTACCTGTAGAGTTGGTCTAGCCCTTTTTGTGAAGGTTCCCCCACAGTAGCTAAGCCCTGAAGATTTTCTGTTTCCATGGCAACTGTCATGTCATTGTGCTGTCCTTTGGCATTCCTTGTGACTGCAGGCAGTATTTACAGTGCAACTTGCATGACAGCCAATCCTTTCATGGAGACCACAGTTCCCAAGGCCTAGCCATGAGCCCTGGGAAAAGAAAAAACCTGCACTATCCTACATGAGTCTGAAAATTTCACCACCTTTCAAAATATACCCACATGCCAGCCCCTTCCACTCTACATACTCTAGCTCTCCTCTCTTTTACTCTCTTGACCTCAGAGCACTGGGTTAAAACATAGGCATACCTTGATTGGGATCTAAACCAGGGCAGCAACATTTTGTGGAGAAATGAAGGAGCGACAGTTCAATGGACAGAACTTTCTGCAAATAATCCCATTGCAATGAATGTTGAGAAAGTTTCTGCACACATAAGTACTAGAGGTTTGAGAACTGAATGGGGATTACTTACCTCTGAACTAGATTGTTCATGGGAGCATATATTCTGTCACCCATCCCCTCTTTGCATTCCCTTTACATACTTACAGACTGTGCTTGGGAAGTTGCTGAGACATTCCCTTATACAGAGAAACAGATATCACCCCAGGAAAACCAACTTTTCCAAGCACCCACATACCTGAGGTGAGAAGTAAGATACGGCACCTCCACTGGGATATGCATTTGGCATCTCTGGTTGGATTTTCCTCAAGAATATCTTGAGAGGAATGAAAACAATGAGAAAGATGTGAGCAGTTTGGAATTGTAAGGGTTTGTTGATCAGGTGTCAAAGTCTCCCTCAATTTTCTGTGGTCCCAAAGATCAGAGCATATAACATTTCCTACAAATGCCTACTTCTCCTACTGACATATGCTTCCATGTTTCCCTGGGCAAACTGTCTGCTCTTGAGCAGCGACAACACTCTTGTTCTCTAAAGGGAGAGCGCTAAATCTTTCTCTGCTCAATACTTCCTAGACATTGGGATTTGACTTGTCACAAAGATTGCTGATTGGATTGATCCCAAATGCAATCTACAGAATTTGATACAAATTATTTGTTTCTGCTTTGGGGTGGTTCTTCTTCAAAGCATATCCTATATTCAAGTCTGCAGAATATGCTATCAACTACCTTAAAGTGTCTCTTCAGATCATGTCAACCCTCCAGAGACTCAGCTTTTCTTCCTCTGATTAATGAAGTGAATACAAAATGGGTGGGTAACTATCAGATTTAATTGGAATCCCATTCTAAAGAGAGTATTCAGCAAGCCTCTGTGTGTCAGGTGAAAGTGCTACCCCAGACACCTAATTTCTTCAGATTCAGTATTCCTGATGATGAGACAATGCTGAGGAACATAGATATTATGACGTCTTCATTAATATGCTTGCAAGTGTTTTGAATCAGCAAATTCTACAAGATGAAAATCCACACAAGAATCTCAAATGGGTTCTTTTTCATTTTTGCATTTTGGAATTCAGTTTAACACATATTGGGACTTCATTTTTTTCCTTTCAGGAGAAAAGACATTCAAAATATCACCTCCACTAGGGTTTGAAGGAGAAGCTTTCAGGGGTGTACTCCAGTCTCTCTGCCAACAAAGCAGACATCTACACTTCAAAGTTTTTCAGCACAATCACAGAATCAATTTGAAAACGGAGATGTAGATAAAACACAGGGGAGCTTGTTCCAGGATTTATTCATTTTTTTGTGCTTTGCACTTTTAGAAACATCATTTATTAAAGACTTGTATGAATTGGCACTGAATCCATGAATTAACTTCCACTTATATCAATTTGGAGCCACAGGGTTTATGTAAAGCCTGGTTTGCCTAAATCATTTGAGGTCCAGCTTCATCCTGTGCTCATCAGGAAATGTTTCCTCCCTAAGTTTCACATTCTTGTAGGATGGTTGTGCCAGGGTCTGAGAACTGACATTTCATCTGCATCTCCCAGGTGCAGGAAAAGGACCAGAAGGTCATAGATCAGACAGGTGATAGGTAGTTCAAGGGAAATACACCATAAGTGAAGACACAATGTGAAGGTGCTTCTGCATGAAAGGGTGAGTGGATGGGACATTTGGAGAAACAAATCAAGACAATTTCTGACTGTACCATAATTGTGATTCAACAGAAATTTGGTAGGGCCTGGTCAATCGTTTGAGAATAAAATGCCTGTCCTCAATGTCCATCAACCCGCTAGCTTCCTTCCTAATCCATTAGGGATCAACTCCCTCCTCTTCACATTGATAAGATAAGCATTTCCTTATTTCTCTTAGAACTCCTAAGTTCCAGGTTCCAACTGTTTTCTTTTGGGGCAATTGTGGAAAGATTTGGCTTCACAATAGAGTTGGTGTAAAGTATTCCAGTTACAACATCACCAATCCATTGAGTTGCCCATCATGAAACTCTGAACTGAATGGTCATCAATTGGACATTATTGTGAGTGGCAGCAAAGTTTGTAAGCCAGGTTTCCAACTCAGCAATGTACCAGGTGTGTTCAAATCAGGACAAGTGTCTCCCTATGGCCATGACCAGGTGACCTCTGCTTGGCTTGAGGACAGGTGCATCCTCAGGCATCCCAGCATCACTCCCTGGTCCACTAACTCTAGTGGTGACCAATTGCATGCAACAGGGTCCTAATTCTCAGGAAAACATGATGCCTCCAGTGGCCAAGTGAGTGCAATGGCTGCTCGTGGACATGGATTGTATGGCAACCTGTCAGGCTTCAGCAGTATCCCATATCTTCGTTGGAGTCAGAGGTCTCAATTCCAGAGGAGCCCCGCCAAAAGCTCATGCTGATTCAAATTCTCCTGGGCTAAGAGTTTAGGATCACTTTGTGGCAAGCAAAAGACTGCTGAGTCTTATTTGCTTCATCTTATTTCCTACGAGAATAGCTAGGTCAGCCCTTTTCTTGTAGTTTCATCTGCAACAGCCAGGACATGAAGAGATTCTGGTTGCCACAGCAACTTTAACAGCATGGCACAGTAATATGGCCTTTCTCTGAGTTCCGACTTTGTGTGCAGTACAGCTACTATGACTGCCAAGCCACTCATGGAGGCTCAAGCTGCCTAAGGACCAATAAAAAGACCTGGGGAGAGAAAATTTCCATTCTCCTACATAGTCTAGAAAATTCCATGCCCTTGCAAACCAAACATGCACATGCCAGTCCCTTCTACTCTACATACTTTAGCTCTCCTCTGTTTTGCTCTCATGTCCCAAGAGCACTGGAAAACAATTTAGTCATTACTTGAGTGAGGTAAAAACCAGAGTAGCAGCATTTTGAAGAGAATTGTAGAACTGACAATTCAAAGGATAGTACTTTCTGCAAATAATCTCTCTGAAAGAATGTTGAGAAGAATTCCTTACACACAGCTTCTGTACATTTTTAAACTGATTTGTAATAATGTACCTCCCAGTAAATATTATTCATGAGTTCATAGATTCTGTGATCCATCCATCTTCCCATTTTCTATACATATTTACAGAGTGTACCTCATGAATTCCAGAGCCATTCCCTTATTCAGCGAAACAGACTTTGCCCAGGGAATACATGATTTCCAAGCACCCACAATTCTAAGGGGAAAAGCAAGATCCAGCACATTCACTGAGATATGCATTTGGCCTCACTGTAAAGATTTTCCTCATGGGAAAGCCTGGGTCGAAGAAAACAATAAGACAGGTGTGAACTGCTTGTAATTGTAATGGTTTGGTGTTCAGGTGTGAAAGACTCCTCAATTTCCTGTGGTCCCCAAAATCAGATCATATATTTCCTGCAAATGTCTACTTCTACTGCCACATAACTCTCTGCATCCCCAGGACAATTGTCTGCTCTATAGCAGCTACAGCACTCTTGTTCCTTAAAGGGCAGGGATCAATCTTTCTTGCCTCATTAATCACTAGACTTTGGGATTTGACCTTCAGAACTGGATGCTGGCTGGATTTCTTTTAAAAGTGATCTACAGAATTTGAAAGAAATTATTTGGATCTGCCTTGGTGTGGTTCTTCTGTATAGAATATCCCATAGTCAAGTCAGCAGAACATGCAGTCCTCTACCTTTCTGGAGGATACGTGTATCACCAAACTTAGCACAGATAGCAGGGGCATGGAACAACATGGACAGTCTTCCTGATCTGGTCTCACTGGGTACATTGATCAGTCAGAAAACTTGCCTAGTGCCTTTGTAGCTACTCACAATGATGGGTGATAGATGACATTTCAGAGCAGATGAGCATCCCATACTGTTAAGTGGGTGTGGGGTTTTGAACTGAAAAATGACGTGCAAACTCTGGTGAAATTTCACACCTTTCGATGATTATCCTAGCAGGAGACAACTATAACCTGAGATTTAGGAGTTCTAAGTAGAAAAAAGGAGATGCTGATCTCCCTAATATCAAATGGAGACAGTTAATCAGTAATAAATTAGGAAGGAGGCTAGCAGGTTGATGGTAATTAAGGAGAGACATTCTATGCTCATGCCACTGGACAATCACCACTAACTCTTCTGTTGCCTTACAATTATGCTGCATTGAGAAATTTTCTTGATATGATTTTCCTAGTGGCCCTTCCACTCTCTCTCTCTCTGCATTGTGACTTCATATTAGTGGTAATTTTCTCGACCTCCCTCTGGCCTGTCTGAATAAAGGCCCTCTGGCACACTTTCAAGGGCCCCAACAGCAACTGGAAGATGCAGACTACACTGAATCATATAGCCTTGCACACCCATCATCTCAGAATATGAAACTGAGAAATGAAACAAGTGCCCAATGACAGGATGAAATTGGGCTGCAAATGACACAGGCTGTCCATAAACTGTGGCTCCTCAATGACATCTGTGGAATTTAATTCATGTATTCAGTGGGTTCATACAAGTCTGTTTTAAATGATGCCTGTAAAAATACAAAGCACAAAGAACAGAGTAAATTGAAGGCCACATGCTACTGTGCTTGTCCACATATCTCTGTTTTCAAGTTGAAAATTTTGGTTGTGCTGGAAAACAGTGAGGTGTAGATGTCAGTACTTTGGCAGAGGGACTGGAGTGTACATGAGAAAACTTCTTCACAAGCCATAGTTCAGGTGATATTTTGATAGTCCTTTCTTGTTGATAGGCAACAATGTAGTCATATATATGCTAAATCTGAACTTCAAAATGTGGAAATGGAAAAGAATCAATATGGAAACCTGGTGACCAGTTATATCTTGTAACTTACTGATTCAATATGCTTGTCAGCATATTAAAGAGACTGTTATAACCTCTAAGTTCCTCAGAGTTGTCTCATCTTCAGGAAAACTACCTCTTAAGATATCCAGGACCCCGGGGAAGCACTTTTGCCTGGCACATAGATGATTGGTTAATACTCTCTTTAGAATGGCCTTCCAATTAAATTTGATACTTACCAAACGTTCTCTGTTCACTTGATTCACCAGAGGAGGTAAGGTTGAGATACTGGATAGTTGGCTTAATTTGAAGAGGCTCATTAAAGTCGGTGACTGCATTTTCTGAAGACCTGATTATGGGGTATGCTTTGCAGAAAAATCACCACAAAGCCAAGCCAACTAATTTCTATCAAATTCTGCAGATAGTTTTTTGAACAATCAAGCAAGCACCCGAGGCTTCAGGTCATATCTGAATGTCTAGGGAGTAATGATGAGAGAAAAATATCCATGTCTCTTTAAGGAATAAGAATGTTCTAGCTGCTCAATGAGCAGTCAGCCATCTGAGGGAACCAAGGAGGCATATTGTAGTAGGAGAAAAAGTGATTTCTAGGAATAAATATATGCTGTGAATCTTGATATCACTGGAAACTGAGGGAATCTTTCATACTGGAATACAAAGCCCTTACAATCTCAAATGAGTCACACCTGTCACATTACTCCCTGGTTCCTTCATGAGGGAGATCTAACCAGTGGGGTCAATGCATTTCCCAGTGGAGGTGCTGTATCTTGCTTTGCACCTCAGGTATGTGGGTGCTTGGAAATGTGAATTTCCTGGCCAAATTCTCTTTCTCTGTATAAGGAAATGTCTCAGCAATCTCACAAGACACATCTGTAAACACATATAGGGAATGGGAAGAGCTGATGGACCACATGATCTATGAACCCACAAAAAATATTAACTCAGAGGTATATAGTTCCCATTTAGTTTTTAAACCTCCAGTATGTGTATGTGCAGAAATTCATCTCAACTTTCATTGCAGTGAGATGATTTGAAGAACGTACTGTCCATTGAACTGTCAGCCTTTCATTTCTCAGTAAAATACTGTTACTCTTCTTTTGAGCCCACTCAAGAAAGAGTAACTTGTTTCCCAGTGCTCCTGGGGCATGAGAGCAAATGTGAGGAGGGATACAGTGTGCAGAGTGGAAGGTGCTGGAATATGGGAGTTTTGTTCGGAAGGGCATGAAATGTTCTGGCTCATTTAGGAGATTACAGGCTTTTTCTCTCCTCAGAGCTTGTTGCTTGACTTTGGGCAACATGGGTTTCTAGGAATGAATTGGCAGTCATCCTACCTGATCTGAAAATACTGCCTACAGTCAAAGAAAGACCATATGAGAGCACAATGTCATCACAGTACTCATGGCAAATGGAACCATTTAAGGTCATGGCAGCTATCAGCTATGGAGGAATGTTAAAAAAAAATGGCTTTCCCAGCAATGCAGGTAGGAGAGAAGAGGAAGCAGGTAAGTCGCAGAGGTGCTTTGCTTGCCACAAAAGTGATCCTAAACTCTTAGAAGAGTAGAAGAGGAATCATCAAGTGTTGTGGGCAGTGCCCCTTGAGATTTGAGGCTTCTGATTCCAACCAAGATAAGGGAGCCTGCAGAACAGTGACAGGCTGCCATACTGTCTGTGTCTTTGAGGTTCCCATATGCTCACTTGGCACCAGGAGGCATCATGATATCCTGGGTTTTTGGAACCTGCTGCAGGCAATTGTTCCCTATCTGGCCTAGGGGACCAAGAAAAGATGGGGAGTGCTGGAAGAAGCATGGGTCACCATGCCTAATACAGGTCACAGGGACATGATGCTATGAAGTCAATAGACTTAGGTCTGCACTCATCTGACGCAATGATTAGTCAGGAAACTGGTTGAGGCCCTTAGTAGATCCTACCCATGATGATGGACGGATGACAATTCAGAGCAGAAGGGCATGTGGGGCAGATCTGTGGGTTAGGTAAAGTTTGAACTGGAAAATATCACACCAAATCTGGTGTAATGCCAGACCTTTCCATGAAGCAGGAGAGAGTTGAAACCTGGGATTTAGGAGTTCTAAGTAGATGTAAGGAGATCCTGAATTCCTCAATGTTTAGAGTAGGGAGTTAATCACTAAACAATGAGAAAGGAGTTCAGCAGGTTGCTGGAAATCATGGAGACACATTCTATTCTCAAACCACCAGACAAGCCCCACTTCATCTTCTGTAGCCTTACAATTAAAGTGCACTCAGAAAATATTTTGCTATGATTTTTCAAGGGGTCCTTCCACTCATCCTTTGATGCAGAAACACCTTCACAATGTAACTTCATTTAAGGGATATTTCTCCTGAATAACATATGGCTTGTCTCAGGAAAGGAACTCTGGCACACTCCAAGGACTCCTTAACTCACACCTGGTAGATGCTGACTACAGGTCAGTGTCACAGACCCTGGTACAGCCATCCTCCAAGAACGAGAAACTGAGGGATTAAACAAGCTCCAGATGAGGAAAGGATGAAACAGGGCCTCATATGTTCCCAACAAACCAGGCTTTACATAACCCCGATGGTTCCTTAATGATATCAGTGGAAGTTAATTCATGTATTTAGCACCAATTCGTATGAGTCTTTAAGAAATGATGTGTGTAAAAATGCAAAGCACAAAATCCTTGGAAATTGAGGGCCACATGTTCCTGTGTCTTTCTACATCTCTCTTTCTTCAAGGAGATACTGTGGTTGTTTTGAAAATGCTGAGTTGTTGAAGTCCACTTCTTTGGCAGAGGCATTAGAGTGCATCCCAGATAGCTTCTCCTTCACAAACGATAGTGCAGGTGATATTTTCAATGTCTTTCTAGATAAAAGGAAACAATGTCTTCCCAGTTTGTGCTAAATCTGAACTTCAAAATGTGATAATGAAAATGAATCAATTTTAAAACATGATGAGCATTTTCATTTTGTAAATCTTGCTGATTCAATGCACTTGCCAACTTACTAATGAGATTGTTATAATCTCTACATTCCTCAGTTTTCCCACCTTTAGGAATGCCGTCCCTTAACAAATCCAGGTCCCTGGGGAAACACTTTTGGCTGGCACACAGGTGCTTGTTAAATACCCCTATTAGAATGAAATTCCATTTTAAACTGATAGTTATCAATTGATCAATCAAGGAGGAAATGTTGAGACACTGGACGGTTGGCATGATCTAAAGAGGCTCTTTAAGGTAAATGACTGCATGTTCTGCAGGTCTCACTGTGAGAGATGCTTTGCAGAAAAACTACCTCAAGGCAGATCCAATTAATTTTTCTCAAATTCTGTAGATGCTTTTGAGAGCATTCTAGCAAACATTCTTTGTTGCAGGTCTAATCCCATTGTCTAGGAAATAATGAGGAGAAATTTTTATCCCTGTCCCCTTAAAGGACAAGAGAGAGCAGAGAATAATCAAAGGGAACCATGGAGGAGAGTGGCAGTAGGAGAAATAGGCCCTTGTATGAAATATATTATGCTCTGATCTTTGGGACCACATGAATTTGAGGGAATGTTTCACACCTGAACACCAAACCCTTACAATTCCAAACTGGTCACACATTTCTCATTCCTCCCATATTATTCTTTGAGTGAAATCTAACCAGCAGAGTCAATGCATATTCCAGTAGGGGTGCTGGATCTTGCTTTTCACCACAGGTATGTGGGTACTTGGAAATGTGGGTTTCCTGTGCAATGTCTCTTTCTCTGAATAAGGGAATGTCTCAGCATCTCCACAAGACAGAGTCTGTA
Source organism: Glaucomys volans (assembly GCA_020662805.1). NCBI lineage: Eukaryota > Metazoa > Chordata > Mammalia > Rodentia > Sciuridae > Glaucomys > Glaucomys volans. The sequence goes on along the minus strand of JAJEJO010059428.1, from coordinate 18,012 downwards.
AATATGTATATGGAATGGGAAGAGGTGAAGGATCACAGGATCTGTGAACCCATGAATAATATTAGCTGTGAGATAAAGAATTTCCACTCAGTTCTTAAAAATCCAGTAGTTATGTGTGCAGAAATTCCTCTCAACATTCCTTCAAGTGAGATATTTTGACGAAAATCCTGTCCATTGAACTATCAGACCTTCATTTCTTTGCAAAATGCTGCTACTCAGGTTTTGATCCCTCTCAAGAAATTCGTAATTTGTTTATCAGTGTTCCTGGGACATGAGAGCAAAGAGAGCAGAGGTACAGTATGTAGAGTGGACTGGGATGTCATGCGGGAGTTTGGTTTAGAAGGTTGTGGAATTTTCTGCCTCTTGTAGGAGAGCACAGGATTTTTCTCTCCACAGGGCTTGATGCTTGACCTTGTGCAACATGAGCTTCTATGAATGATTTTCAGTCATCCTAGATGTGCTGCATATACTGCCTGCAGTCACAGAATGGTAATATGACAGTACAATGGCATAATACTTCCCATGGCAAACAAATCCTCTTCAGGTCCTTGCTGCTGTGGAGGAGTCTTCAAGATCAGGGCTTTCCCAGCAACCTGTGTAGTAGGGAATCAGATGTAGGTAAGTCCCTGGGGTGTTTTGTTTGCCACAAACATGATTCTCACTTCTTAGAAATTGAGAAGATGAATCAGTATGTGTTGTGGGCAGGGCCCCTCAGGATGTGACAATTCTGATTACATCCAAGATAAGTGAGACTGCTAAAGCCTGACAGGCTGCCATACTGTCCATGTCCAGGAGGGGTAATGTGCTCACTTGGCTGCAGGAGGGATTCTGAATTCTTGTGAATGCTTTACCTGCTGCAAGCACTTGCTCCCCACCAGGCAGGGTGGACCAGGGAGAGATTTGGGGGTGCTGAAAGAAGTGTGAGTAATCATGCATAATACAGGTCACATGGACATGATGCTACGAGGGAATTCAAATTGGTTAGCACTCATCCAGTACATTACTGAGTCCAGAAACTGCCCAAGGCCCCTAGCAGATAATAGCCATGATGACTGATGGATGACATTTCAGAGCAGAGGAGCATGGGGGGCAGCTCTGTGGGTTAAGTGAAGCTTGAATTGGAAAATATCACACCATCTCTGGTGTAATGCCAGACATTTCCATGAAGCAGGAGACAGTTGGAACCTGGAATTTAGGAGTTCTAAGTAGAAATAAGGAGATCCTGAACTTCCCAATGTCAAGAGTAGGGAATTATTCACTAAACGAATTGGAGGGAGTTTAGCAGGTTGCTGGCAAATGAGGAGAGACATTATATTCTCAAACCACTGGACAGGCTCCACTCCATCTTCTGTTGCCACAATTACAGTGCATTCAGAAAATGTTTTGTTATGATTTTCACAGGGGCCCTTCCACTCACCATTTGATGCAGAAACACCTTCACAATATGCCTTCATTTAAGGACAACATATGGCTTGTCTCAGAAAAGGAATTCTGGCACACTTCAAGGACCCCTTAACTTGCACCTGGTAGATGCTGACTACAGATCACTGTCACAGACCCTGGCACAACCATCCTCCAAGAACATGAAATTGAGGGATGAAATAAGTGCCAGATGAGGAAAGAATAAAACTGGGCCTTGAATGTTACAGGGAAATCAGGGTTCACATTACCACTGTGACTCCTTAATGCTATCAGTGGAAGTTAATTCATGTATTTAGCACCAATTAATGCAAGTCTTTAAGAAATGATGTGTATAAAAATGCAAAGCACAATAAAATATGTAAATCAAGGGCCACGTGTCGCTGAGTTTTTCTACATTCCTCTTTCTTCAAGAGGATACTGTGATTGTTTTTGAATATGTTGAATTTTGAAGTCTTTTGGCAAAGGGACTAGAGTGCATCCCAGATAGCCCCTCTGTCAAAAACCATAGTGAACGTGATATTTAAACGTTCTTTCTTGCTGAAAGGCAACAATATCATCCCAGTGTGTGCTAAACCTGAACTTCAAAATGTGAAAATGAAAATGAATAAATGTTAGATCCTGATGAGCATTTTCCATTGTAAATCTTGCTGATTCTCTACACTTGCCAACTTGCTAATGAGAACGTTCTATTATCTACATTCCACAGAGTTGTCTCATCTTCAGGAATACTGCCTCTTAACTAATCTGGGGCCAGGGGAAACTCTTTTGGCTGGCACACAATTGCTTGTTGAATACAACTTTTACAATGGGCTTCCATTTGAAACTGATATGTATGCAACCATTTTGTGTTCACTTGATTGATCAGGAGGAAATGTCGAGACACTGGAGGGTTGCCATGATATGACAAAGCTCTTTAAGGTAGCTGACTGCATTTTCTCCAGATCCAACTATGAGATAGGCTTTACAGAAAAACTACCTCAAGGCAAATCCAAATAATTTCTCTCAATATCTGTAGATAGTGTTTGAGAGCATTTCATCAAACATTCTTTCTTGCAGGTCAAAACCAATATCTAGGAAATGATGAGGTAAGAGAGATTTATGCCTGCCCCTATAAGGAACAAGAGTGTTGTAGGTACTCAATGAGCAGACAATTATCCAAGGGACACATGGAGGAATGTGGCAGTAGGAGAAGTAGGTCTTTTTAGGAAATATATTATGCTCTGATTTTGGGGACTATAAGAATTTGAGGGAATGTTTCACACTGAAACACCAAACCCGTACAATGCCAAATTGCTCACACATGTCTCATTCCTCCCACATTGCTCTTTGAGGGAAATTTAACCAGCAGAGTCAGTTAATATCCCAGTGGAGGTACTGGACCTTGCTTTTCACCTCAGGTTTGCGGGCACTTGGAGATGTGGATTTCCTGGTCAAAGTCTCTTTCTCTGAATAAGGGAAAGTCTCAGAAACTTCAGGAGATATAGTCTGTAAACATATATTGGGATTGGGAAGAGGTGAAGGATCACAGATTCTGTGAACCCATGAAAAATATTAGCTGTGAGATAACAAATTCCCATTCAGTTTTTAAGGGTCCAGTATTTATGTGTGCAGAAATTCCTCTCAACATTCTTTGCAGTGAGATGATTTGAAGATACTTCTGTCTTTTAAACAATCAGTCCTTCAATTCTCTGCAAAGTGCTGCTACTCTGGTTTTGTTCCCACTGAGGAAATTCCTAACTTTTTTACCAGTGCTCCTGGGACATGAGAGAAAAAGAGAGGAGAGCTACAGTATGTAGAGTGGACTGGGATGACCTGTGGGAGTTTGGTTTGGAAGGGCATGGAATTTCTGGGCTCTTGTAGGAGAATACTAGATTCATCTCTGCAGAATTTTTTGTGTGGCCTTGGGCAACATGGGTTTCTATGGATGATTTGGCAGTTATCCTAGGTGCCCTGCACATTACACCTAGAGTCACAGAAAGGTAATATGACAGCAAAATATCATCATGGTGGGCTTGTCAAATTGAATCTCTTCAATTCCTGGCTGCTTTGGAGGAATCTTCCTGAAAAGGTCATTCCCAGCAATGGATGTAGGAGAGAAGAGGATGGAGGTAAGTCCCAGGGGTGTTTTGCTGACCACACAAGGGATGCTAACCTCTTAGAAGAGGGGAAGAGTAATCAGCATTTGTTGTGGGCCTACCCTAACACCACTGGATTTGAGACATCTGATTCTATTCTTTATAAGGGAGCCTGCTGAAACAGGCTGCCATACTGTCCATGTCTTCAAGAGGCTGATGTGCTCATTTGGCCTCATCAGGCATCTTGATTTCCTGGGAATGAGGAACTTCCTGCAGGCATTTGTTCTCCACCAGGCGGAGTGGACCAGGGAGTGAGGTGGGGGTTCTGGAGGAAGCATGGGTTACTATGCCTAACACAAGTCACAGGGGCATGGCCCTACAAAGTCACTCAATGTGGTCTTCACTCATCTTGTACATTGCTGAGTTGGAAATTGGCCTAGCGCCATAGCAGATACTTGCCATGATTGCCAGTAGATGACATGTCCAAGCAGAGGAGCATGCAGGGCAGCTCTGTGGTTTAGGTGAAGGTTGAACTGTAAAACATCACTCCAAATCTGTTGTGATGCCAGATATTTCCACGATGCAGGAAACAGTGGGAATCTGGGATTTAGAAGTTCTAAGTAGAAGTAAGGAGATGCTGATCTACCCAATGTTGAGAGTAGGCAGTTAATCACCAATTAGGAAGAAGGCTAGCAGGTTGCTGGAAATCAAGGGGAGACATTCTATGCTCACACCAGGGGAGAGCACACACTACCCCTTCTGTTGCCTTACAATTACAGTGCACTGAGAATTTATCTTGCTGGTTTTCCAAGGGGCCATTCCATTCACCCTTTGATGAAGAAACACTTTCAAGTTGTGATGTCAATTATGGGGTAATTCTTTTGAACTTCCTATAGCATGCCTGAGAAAAGACCCTATGGCACATTTCCAAGGACTCCTTAACCAAAAGGTGATAGGTGCTGACTATGGGTCAGTGTCACTGACCTTGGCACAACCATCCTCCAAGAATGTGAAACTGAAGGATGAAACAAGTCCAGGATGAGGACAGGATCAACATGGACGTTGAATGAAACAGGGAGACCAGGCTTTACATAACCCCTAACACTCCTTAATGATATCAGTGATAGTATATTCATGTACTCAACACCAGTTCGTACAATTATTTAATAAATTATGTCTTTAAAATGCAGAGCATAAAAGACTGTGTATATGGAGGTACACATGCTGCTGTGCTTTTTCTACATTTCTCTTTTTTCAAGGAAATATTGTGGATGTGTTGGAAAACATTGAGGGGTTGAAGTCCACTCATTTCCAGAGGGACTGGAGTGCACAACAGAAAGCTTCTCCATCACAAAGAGTACCCCGGGTTATATTTGGAATATCCATTCATGCTGAAATGCAACAATGTAGTCGCAGTAGGTGCTAAGCCTGAATTTCAAAATGTGAAAATGGAAAGGAATCAATTTTAGATCCTGGTGAACATTTTCATATTGCATATCTTGCTGATTCAATACACTTGCCAACTTACTAATGAGAACAATATAACCTCTACATTCCTCAGAGTTGTCTCATCTTCAGTAATTCTGTCACTTAAGAAATCCAGGTCCCGGGGGGAAAAACTTTTGCCTAGAACACAGAGGCATCCTAAGTATTCTCTTTAGAATGGGCTTCCAATTGAAACTGATAGTTATCCAACCATTTTATCTTCACTTTATTAATCAGAGGGGGAAAAGTTGAGACACTGGAGGATTGGCATGATCTGAAGAGGCTTTTTAAGGTGGATGAGTGCATGTTATGCATGTCTAACTATGTGATATGCTTTGTAGAAAAACCACCCCAAGGCAGATCCAAATCATTTCTCTCAAATTCTGTAGATAGATTTTGAGAACAATATAGGCAGCATCATTTGTTGCAGGTTAAAATCCAATGTACAGGGAGAAATGAGGTGAGAAATATTTGTCCTTGTCCTGTTAATGAACAAGAGTGTTGTACCTGCTCAATGAGCTGACAATTATATGAGGGAACATGGAGGTGTCTGGCAGTAGGAAATTTTAGCAATGTAGGAAATATTATATTCTCTGATCATTTGGACCCAGGAAATTGAGGGAATCTTTCACTCCTGAACAACAAAACCATCCAATCTCAAACTGCTCACCACTGTCTCATTCTCAAGGGTTTTTACATGAGGGAAATCTTTCCAACATAGTTAATACATATTCCAATTGAGATGCTGGATCTTAATTTTCACATTAGGTATGTGGGTGCTAGGAAATGTGGATTTCCTGGGCAATGACTTACTCTGAACAATGAAAGTCTCAGCCACTTCAGGAGATATAGTCTGTAAATATGTATGGGGAATGAGAAGAAGTGATGGATCACAGTATCTGTGAACACACGAGTTATAATAGCTCTGAGAAAAATAATCCCCATTTCAGTTTTTATGTGTGCAGAAATTCTGCCAACCTTCTTTCAGTGAGATTATTTGCAGAATATTCTTTCCATTCAAATGTCAGTCCTTCATTTATCTGCAATTTTCTGCTACTCTGGTTTTGATCCCACTGAAGAAATGTCTAACATGTTTACCAGTGCTCTTGGTACAAGAGAGCAAAAGAGAAGAGAGTTACAGAATGTAGAGTGGACTGGGATGGCATGCAGAAGTTTGGTGTGGAAGTGTGTGGAGTGTTCTGGCTCTTGAAGGAGATTTCATGGTTTTTTCTCTCCTCAGGACATGTTTTTGAACTTTGGTAAACTTGAGTTTCCATGAATGGTTTGTCAATTATGCTAGCAAGAATCATTACTGCTTGCAGTCATCGAAAGACTACAAGACAACACAGTGGTGTCATGGATGCCATAGCAACCGAATTCTCTTCAGGTGATGGCTGTTGAGGAGGAAACTTCAAGAGAGGCTAGACCAAACATGCTGGATGGAGGGAAGTGGAAGTAGGAAGTCCCATGGGTCTTTTGTTTGCCAAAATAGTCATCCTACCCTCTTAGAACCTGAGAAGAAAAATTAGCATGTGTTGTGGGAAGTGCCCTTTGACTTTGAGACATCTATCTCCATCCAAGATAATGGAGCTTGCTGAAGCCTGACAGGTTGCCATACTGTCCATGCTTCAAAAGGGCCAATGTACTCATTTGGCTGCAGGAGATATCAGGATATCCTGGGAAGGGGGAAACCTGCTGCTGGCAATTGGTCCCCATTCGGCATAATGCACCAGTGAGTGATGCAGGGTTTTCCGGAGGGCACTTGTGTCACTAAACCTACCACAGATGACAGGCGCATGGCACTAAAAAGACCCTCTACCTGGTCTGGACTCATCGGGTACATTGATCAGTCGGAAGTCTTGCCTAGGACCTTAGCAGCCACTTGCAATGCAGGGCAATAGATGACATTTCAGAGCAGATGAGTATCCCTTGCTGTTCAGTGGGGTTGGGGTTTTGAACTGAAAAATGACAATCCAACTCATGTGATTTCAAACATTTGTATGAATACCCCAGCAGGAGTCAGCTAAAGCCTGAGATTTAGGAGTTCTAAGTAGAAACAAGGAAATGCTGATCTCCCCAATGTCTAATGGAGGCAGTTAATCAGTAATAAATTAGGAGGGAGGCTAGCAGGTCGATGATAATAGAGGACACACATTCTATGCTAACACCACTGGACACTCACCACCAATTCTTCTGTTGCCTTGCAATTATGCTGCACTCAGAAATTGTCTTGCTATGATTTTCCATGTGGACCTTCCACTCTTCTTCAACAATGTGACTTCCCATAAGTGGTAATTCTCTTGACTTCCCTATTGCCTGTCCGAATAAAGGCCCTCTGACACATTTTTAAGGACCCCTTAAACAGCAACTGGAAGATGCAACTTCAGGCATGAGTCATATAGCCTGGCACACTCTTTATCTCATAGTATGAAACTGAGGAATGAAACAAGTGCCTGATGACAGGATGAATCTGGTCTGTCAATGATACAGTGATACCAGGCTGTCCACAAACTCTGTCTTCTGAATGATATCGCAGGAACTTAATTCATATATTCAGTGACAATTCATACAAGTCATTTTAAAATGATACCTGTAAAAATTCAAAACACAAAAAAACTGAATAAATCGAAGGCCACATTCTGCTGTGCTTTGTCTACATTTCTCTGTTTTCAAGTTGATATTGCAGTTGTGCTGGAAAACACTGAGGTGTAGATGTCACTTCTTTGGCAGAGGGACTGGAGTTCACCCCAGAAAACTTTTTCTTCACAAACCATACTGCAGCTGTTATTTTGAATGCCCTTTCTGGTTGAAAGGCCACAAAATGTGCTCACAATATGTAGTCACACTATGTGCTCAACCTGAACTTCAAAATGTGAAAATGGAAAAGAATCAATATGAAAACCTGATGATCATTTATATTTTGTAACTTCCTCATTCAATACACTTGTCAGCAAATGAATGAGACTGTTTTATCCTCTAAGTTTCTCACAGTTGTCTCATCTTCAGGAATACTGCATCGTATGAATTCCAGGTCTCTTGTGACACACTTTTCCTGGCACACAGATGCTTGATTAATGTTCTCTTTAGAATGGCCTTCCAATTAAATCTGATACTTATCCAAACGTTCTTTTTCACTTGATTTGCCCAAGGAGGTAAGGTTGAGATACTGGATGGTTGGCTTGATTTGAAGAAGCTTTTGAAAGTTGATGATTGCATGTTCTGCAAACCTGACTATTGGGTATGGTTTGCAGAAAAACCACCACAAAGCCAAACCCAATAATTCCTATCAAATTCTGCAGATAATGTTTTTTTTGGACAATCCAGCATGCATCCTATCCTGCAGATCACATCTGAATGTCTAGGTAGTAATGATGAGAGAAAGATTTATCTGTGTCCTTTCAAAGAATAAGAATGCTGTAGCTACTCAATGAGCAGACAACTATCCGAGGGAACCATTGAGAAATCTTATAGTAGGATACAAAGTGCTTTCTATGAATGAACATATGCTCTGATCCTTGGGACCAGAGGAACCGGAGTGAATCTTTCACAGTTGAATACCAAACCCATACAATCCCAAATGGCTTACACCTGTATCATTCCTCCCTGGTCTCTTCTTGAGGGAGATCTAACCAATGGGGTCAATTCATTTCCCAATGGAAGTCCTGGATCCTCCATTCACACCACATAGGTGGGTGCTTGGAAATGTGGTTTTCCTGGGCAAAATCTGTTGCTCTGTATAAGGGAATGCCTCAGAACCTTCACAAAACATAGTCTGTAAATATGTATAGGGAATAGGAAGAGCTGATGGATCCCAGGTCTAAGAACACACGAGTAACATTAGTTCAGAGGTAAATAATCCCTATTCGGTATTAAATATCCAGTATGTATATGTGCAGAAATTCCTCTGAACATTCATTGCAGTGAGATGATTTGAAGGAAGTCCTGTCCATTGACCTGTTAGCCTTTCATTTCTCTACAAAATGCTGTTACTCTTGTTTTGATCCTTTTACTAAGGAAATTATTGAATTGTTTACCAGTGCTCCTGGGGCATGAGAGCAAATGAGAGGAGGGATACAGTATGTAGAGTGGAAGGGGCTGGAACACGGGAGTATTGTTTGAAAGAGTGTGGAATTCTCTGGCATGTGTAGGAGATTTCAGGCTTTTTCTCTATTCAGAGCTTGTTGCTTGCCCTTGGACAACATCAGTCTCTAGGTATGATTTGGCAGTCATCCTCACTGAACTGAACATCCTGGGTGCAGTCAGAGAAAGACCATATGAGAGCACAATGGCATCACAATGGCCATGGCAACTGGAACCACTTCAGGTCCTGGCAGCTGTGGAGGAATCTTCAAGAAAGGGACTTCCCAGCAATGCAGGTAGGAGGGAAGAGGAAGCAGGTAAGACCAAGGGGTGTTTTGTTTGTCACAAGAGTGATCCTAACTTCTTAGGAAATGGGAATATGAATCAACATGTGTTCTGGGTAGTGTCCCTCGGGATTTGAGACATCTGATCGCATCCAATATAAGGGAGCCTGCTGAAACATGACAGGCTGCCATGTTGTCCAAGACTGCAAGGGTCTGATGTGCTCACTGGCTGCAGGAGGCATTGTGATTTCCTTTGAATGCCTTTCTTGCTGCAGGCAATTTTTCCCCACCAGTATTGGGGAACCAGGGAGAGATGCAGTTTGCTGGAAGAAGTGTGGGTCACCGTGCCCAATACAGGTCACAGGGCCATGAGGCTATGAGGAAGTCACTCACTCTACTTCGTCTGCATTCACGGGGACATTGCTGTGTCTGGAAACTGGCCAAGGCCTTTAGCAGATACTAGCCATTATGACCGATGCATGACATTTCAGAGCAGAGGAGCATGCGGGGCAGTTCTCTGGCTAAGGTGAAGTTTGAAAATCTGGAAATATCTGGAAAAATCTGAAAAATATCACATCATCTCTGGTGTAATGCCAGACCTTTCTCACAGCACAAGACAGTTGGAACCTGAGATTTAGCAGTTCTAAGTAGAAGTAGAGAGATCCTGAACTTCCCAATGTTGAGTGTTTGGAGTTAACCACTAAACAATTAGGAAGGAATTCTGCAGGTTGTTGGCAAACAAGGAGAGACATTCTATTCTCAAACCACCTGACAAGCCCCACTACATCTTCTGTGGCCTTACAATTACAGGGCACTCAGAAAATGTCTTGCTATGATTTCCAAGGGGCACTTCCACTCACCCTTTGATGCAGAAAAACCTTCACAATGTTAATTCATTTAAGGGTTATTTCTCTTGAACAACCTATGGTTTGTCTACAAAAAGGCACCCTGCACACTCCATGGACACCTTAACCAGCAGCTGTTAGAGGCTGACTACAGGTCACTGTCACAGAGCCTGGCACAACCATCCTCCAAGAACATAAAATTGAGGGATGAAACAAGTGCTGGATGAGGAAAGTATGAAACTGGGCCTAGAATTTGGCAGGGAAACCAGGCTTTACATAACCCCTGTGGTTATGGATTCCTTATATAATTAAGAAAGGATATCAGTGGAAATTATTTCTTGTATTTAGTGCCAATTCATACAAGTCTTTAAGAAATGATGTGTGTAAAAATACAAAGAACAAAAAACTCTGTAAATTGAGGACCACATATTGCTGTGTCTTTCTACATCTCTCTTTATTCAAGGAGATACTGAGGTTGTTCTGGAAAATGTTGAGCTGTTGAAGTCCACTTTTTTGGCAGAGGGACTAGAGTGCATGCCAGGTAGGGTCTCCTTCACAAACTGTATCATAGGTGATATTTTGAATGTCCTTTTTTTCTGAAATGCAACAATGTTGTCCCAGTACATGCTAAACCTGAACTTCAAAATGCAAAAATGGAATTGAATCAGTTTTAAAACCTGGTGAGCATTTTCATCTTGTAAATCTTGCTGATTTGATACACTTGCCATCCTAGCAATGAGAACGTTATAGTCTACATTCCTCAGAGTTGTCTCATCTTCAGAAATACTGCATCTTAAGAAATCCAGGTCCCTGGGGAAACACTTTTGGCTGACACAAAGATGCTTGCTGAATATGCCTATTAGAATGGAATCAAAATACAACTGATACTTTTACAACCATTTTGTGTTCACTTGATTGATCAGAGGGGGAGAAGTTGAGACCAATCAAATAGAAAGAAGGCTTGCAGATTGCTGATAATAAAGGAGAGGCATTCTATGCTCACACCATTGGACAGGTCACACTACCACTTCTGTTGCCTTACAATTACAGTGCACTAAGAAAATATCTTGCTATGATTTTCCAAGGGGACCTTCCACTCATCCTTTGATGAAGAAACATCTTCACAATGTGACTTTATTTATGGTGCAATTCTCTTGAATTCCCTATCACCAGTCTGAGAAAAGACCCTCTGGCACCTTTCCAAGGACCCCTTGGAAAGGGGGTCCTTAACTGAGAAGTGGTAGATGATGACTCTGGGTCAGTTTCACAGACCCTGGCAAAACCATCGTCCAAAAATGCAAAACAAGAATGAAACAAGTCCTGCATGAGAACAGGATCAACCTGGGCCTCAAATGATACAGGGAAAGCAGGTTTTACATAAATCAGTGATGTTGCTTAATGATATCAGTGAAATTGAATTCATGTCTTCACCACCAGCACATACAACTCTTTAATAAATAATATCTCTAAAATGCAAAGCACATAAATCTGTGTATTTGAAGGTACAAATGATGCCGTGCTTTTCCTACATCTCCCTTTTTTCAGGGAAGTATTGTGGTTGTGTTGGTGAATGATGAGGTGTTGAAGTCCATTTATTTCCAGGCAGTGTACTGCACCCCAGAAATTTTCTTAGTTACAAGCCATAGCCCAGGTGATACTTGGAATGTCCATTTGAGCTGAAATGCAGTAATGCTGTCCCAATATGTGCTAAGCATGTACTTCAAGTTGTGAAAATGGAAATGAATCAATCTTAGACCCTGGTGAGCATTTTCATTTTGTACATTTTCCTGATTCAATACACTTGCCAACTTACTAATGAGAACGTTATAACCTCTACATTCTTCAGAGTTGTCTCATCTTTAGTTTTACTGCAGTTTAGTACATCCAAGTCCCTGGGGAAACACTTTTGGCTGGAACACAGAGGCATTCTGAGTACTCTCTTTAGAATGGGCTTCCAATTGAAACTGATAGTTATCCAATTGTTTTTTGTTCACTTGATTGATCAGAGGGGGGAAAGTTCAGACACTGGAGGGTTGCCATGATCTGAAGAGGCTTTTTAAGGTAGATGACTGCAAGTTCTGCAGATCTTACAATGTGATATTCTTTTGTAGAAAAACCACCCCAAGGGAGATCCAAATATTTTCTCTAAAATTTTGTAGATACTTCTTGAGAACAATCAAGCCAGCCTCCTTTGCTTCATGTCAAAACCCAAAGTATAGAGAGAAATGAGGTGAGAATGATTTATCCATGTCCCATTATAAACAAGAGTGTTGCATCCCCTTAATAAGCAGACAATTATCTGAGGGAACTATGGAGGTGTGTTGCAGTAAGAGAAGTGATCTATGTAGGAAAGATTATATGCTCTGATTTTTTGGAGCCAGGAAATTGAGGAATTCTTTCACACCTGAACACCAAAACCGTGCAATCTCAAACTACTCACCCCTGTCTCATTCCTCAAAGGTTTTCTAATGAACAAAATCTAACTAGTGTGGTCAATGCATATCCCAGTGGAGAGGCTGGATCTTGCTTTTCACCTTAGGCTTGTGGGAGCTTGGAAATCTGGATTTCCTGTGCAAAGACTGTTACTCTGAATAAGTGATGTCTCAGCCACTTCATGAGACAGCTTCAGTATATATGTATGGGGAATGAGAAGAGGTGATGGATCACAGGATCTGTGATCCCATGAATAATATTAGCTCTGAGATAATTAATCCCTATTCAGTTTTTATACATCCAGTTTTTATGTGTTCAGAAATTTCTGTCAACATTCTTTCAGTGAAATTATTTGCAGAATTTCCTTTCCATTTAGGTGTCAGCCCTTCAATTATCTGCAAACTGCTGCTACTCTGGTTTTGATTCCACTGAAGAAATGCCTAACATGTTCACCAGTGCTCCTGGGTCATTAGAGCAAAGAGAAGAGAATTGCAGTATGTAGAGTGGACTGCAATGGCATGCAGGAGTTTGGATTGGAAGGGCATGGTATTTTCTGGCTCTGGAAGGAGGATGCATGTTTTTTCTCTCCTCAGGGCTTGTTTCTGGACTTTGGTAAACTTGAGTTTCCATAAGTGGTTTGGCAGTTATACTAGCATGTTTCATTACTACATGAAATCATCGAATGCCATATAAAAACACAATGTTGTCATGGATGTCATACCAATTGGATCCTCTTCAAATGTTGGCTGTTGAGGAGGAAATTTCAAGAGAAACACTGGACCAGCTATGCTTGAGGGAGGGAAGAGGAAGTAGGTAACATCCATGGGTCTTTTGTTTGCCACAAAAGCAATCCTACCCTCTTAGAACCTGAGAAGTATAAGTAGCATGTGTTGTAGGAGGGGCCCCTTTTGACTTTGAGACATCTAAGTCCATCCAAATTAATGGAGCCTGCTGAGGCCTGACAGGCTGCCATACTGTCCATACTTCAGAGAGGCCAATGTGTTCAATTTGCTACAGTAGTCATCAGGATATCCTGGGAAGGGGAAAGTTGCTGCTGGCAATTGGTCCCCATCAGGGTTAGTGCACCAGGGAGTGATGCAGTGTTTCCAGAGGACGTGTGTGTCAGCAAATATGGCACAGGCCACAGGGGCATGGCACTATGAATCCTGGTCTGGACTCACATGGCACATTGCTCAGTCAGAAAACTTGCCTAGGGCCTTAGCAGCCACTCGCAATGGTGGCCTATGGGTGACATTTCAGAGCAGACAAGGATGCCATGTTGTGGATTTGGTTGTTTGAACTAGAAAACGACATGCTAAAAGGTGTGATTTCAAACCTTTCTATGAATATCCCAGTAGGTGACAGCTGTATCCTGAGATTTAGGAGTTTTAAGTAGAAAAAAGGAGATGCTGATCTCCCCAATGTCAAGTGGAGGGAGTTAATCAGTAATACATTAGGAAGGAGGCTAGCAGGTTGATGGTAGCTGAGGAGAGACATTCTTTGCTCACACCACTGGACAGTCACCATCAACTCTTCTGCTGCCTTACAATTTTACTGCACTCAGAAATTGTTTTGCTATGATATTCCAAGAAGTCATTCCTCTCTCCATTTTCAATGTGACTTCACATAATTGGTAATTCTGTTGACCTGCCTATTGTCTGTCTGAATAAAGGCTCTCTGGCACATTTCCAAGGACCCTTTAAAGATGCAGAATACTGGTGTGAGTCACATATGCTGGCACACTCATCATTGTTGAATGTGAAACTGAGGAGTGAAACAAATGCTTGATGACAGGATGAACCTGGTCTGCAAATGATACAGTGATACCAGGCTCTCCATAAACTCTGTGGCTCCTGAATAATATCAGTGGAAGTTAATTCATATATTCAGTGCCAATTCATAGAAGTCTTTTATAAATGATATCTGTAAAAATGCAAAACACAAAGAACGGAGTAAATCAAGAGCAACATGCCACTGTGCTTTGTATACATCTCTCTGATTTCAAGTTGATATTGTGGTTGTGCTGGAAAACACTGAGGTGTAGTTGTTAATTCTTTGGCAGAGGGACTGGAGTGCACCCCAGAAAGTTTCTCCTTCACAAATCTTAGTACAGGTGATACTTTGAATATCCTTTCTTGTTGGAAGGCAACAATGTAGTCATCATATGTGCTCAACATGAATTTCAAAATAAAATTGACAAGAACCAATGTGAAACCATGGTGACCATTTTTATCTTGTAATTTGCTGATTCAATATAATTGCCAGCATATTAAAGAGACTGTTAAAACCTCTACATACCTCAGAGTTGTCTCATCTTCAGGAATACAGCTTCTTAATAAATCCAGGTCCCTGGGGAAGCACTTTTGCCTGGCACACAGATGCTTAATTAATACTTTCTTTAGAATGGCCTTCTAATTAAATCTGATGCTTATCCAAACGTTCTCTATTCAGTTGATTCATCAGAGGAGAAAAGGGTGAGATACTGGAGGGCTGGCTTGATTTGAAGAGGCTCATTAAGGTTGATGATTGCATGTTCTGCAGACCTGACCTTGGTGTATGCTTTGCAGAAAAACCACCAAAAGGTCAAACCAAATAATGTCTATCAAATTCTGCAGATAGCTTTTCTTAGGCAATCCAGTAAGCATCTGATGTGGCAGGTCAAATCTGAATGTCTAGGGAGTAATGATGAGAGAAAGATTTATCTGTGTCCCTTTAAGAAATAAGAATTTTGTAGCTTCTCAGTGAGCCAATAGCAATCAGAGGGAACCATGAAGGCATCTTGAAGTAGGAGATAAAGCAATTTCTAGGAATGCATATATGCTCTGATCCTTGAGACCACAGGAAACTGAGGGAACTTTTCACACCTGAACACCAAAGCCTTACAATCCCGAACTGTTCACACCTGTCTTATTCTTCCCTGGTTTCTTCTCAAGGGAAATGTAACCATTGGGCTCAATGCACTTCCCAGTTGAGGTGCTGGTTCTTGCTTTTCACCTCAGGTATGTGGGTGCTTGGAAATGTAGATTTCCTGGACAATGTCTGTTACTCTGTATAAGGGAATGTCTCAGCAGCTTCACAATACAAAGTATGTAAATATGTATAGGGAATGGGAAGAGCTGATGGACCACAGGATCTATGAACCCACGAATAATACTAGTTCAAAGGTAAATAATCCCCATCCATTTTAAAATATCCAATATGTATATGTGCAGAAATTAATCTGAACATTCATTCCAGTGAGATAATTTGAAGAAAGTCCTGACCATTGAACTGTCAGTCTTTCATTTCTTTGCACAAAGCTGCTACAATTTATTTGATCCCACTCAAGAAATGAATAACTTGTTTACCAGTGCCCCTGGGGCATGAGAACATTTGTAAGGAGGGATACAGTGTATAGAGTGGAAGGGGCTGGAATACGGGAGTTTTATTTGGAAGGGCATGGAATGTTCAGGCTCATTTAGGAGATTACAGGTTTTTTTCTCTCCTCAGAGCTTGTTGCTTGACCTTGGCAATATGGGTTTCTAGGAATGATTTGACAGTCATCCTAGCTGAACTGAACATACCATGTACAGTCAGAAAAAGACCACATGACAGCACAATGGTATCACCCTGGCCATCATAACTGGAAGCATTTCAGGTCCTGGCAGCAATGGAGGAATGTTCAAGAAAAGGCTTTCCCATCAATGTGGGTAGGAGTAAAGAGGAAGCAGTTAAGTCCCAGGGGTGTTTTGATTGCCACAAAAGTGATCCTAAGCTCTTAGAAGAGGAGAAGAGGAATCAGCATGTGTTGTGGGTAGTTCCTCTCTCTATTTGACACTTCTGATTCCACCCAAGATATGAGAGCCAGCTGAAAACTGACAGGCTGCCATACTGTAAGCAGGAGTGCTGTAGCTACTCAATGAGCAGGTCTAGGTCCATGAGAGACCAATGTGCTAAATTGGCTGCAAGAAGCATCGTGATTTCCTGTGAATGCTTTACCTCTTGCAAGCAATTGTTCCCCACCTGGATGAGTAGATCAGGGAGAGATGTGGGGGTGCTGGAAGAAGCATGGTTTACCATGCCTAATAGAGGTCACAGGGACATAATACTATGAAATCACTCAACTTGGTCGGCACTCATCTGGTACATTGCTGAGTTGAGAAACTGGCTGGTGCCCTTAGCAGATATTAGCCATGATAACCAATGGTGACATTTCAGAGCAGAGGAGCATGAAGGGCAGCTCTGTCGGTTTGGTGAAATTAGAACTGGAAAATATCACACCAAATCTGATGTAATGCCAGACCTTTCCCCAAAGCAGGAGATAGTTGTAACCTGTGATGTAGGAGTTCTAAGTAGATATAAGGTTACAATTTGGTCCCAGTATGTGCTAAACCTGAAGATCAAAATGTGAAAAAGGAAATGAATAAATTTAAGAACATGGTGAGCATTTTCATCTTGTAAACCTTCCTGATTCAATACAATTGGCAATTTACTAATGAGAATGTTATAATCTCTATATTCCTCACAGTTGTCTCATCTTCAGGAATACTGCGATTTAGGAAATACAGATCACTGGGGGAACACTTTTGGCTATCACAGAGATGCTTGCTAAATAACCATATTAGAATGGACTTCCACTTAATACTGATACTTATACAACCCTTTTGTATTAACTTGATTGAACAGAGGAGGAAATGTTGAGACACTGTAGGGTTTGCATGAACTGAAGAGGCTCTTTAAGGTAAATGACTTCATGTTCTGCAGATCTGAATATGAGATATGCTTTGCAGAAAAACTACCTCAAGGCAGGTCCAAATAATTTCTCTCAAATTTTGTAGGTAGGTTTTTGAGAGCATTCCAGCAAACCTCCTTTGTTGCAGGTCAAAACCCAATATCTAGGAAATAATGAGGTGAGAAAGATTAATGCCTGTCCCTTTAAGGAACAAGAGTGTTGTAGCTACTCAATGAGCAGACAATTATCGAAGGAACCATGGAGGAGCATGGCAATAGGAGAAATAGGCCTTTGTAGGAAATATTCTGTGCTCTGATCTTTGGGATCACAAGAATTTGAGGGACCATTTCACACCTGAACATCAAACCCTTACAATCCCAAACTGCTCACACATGTCTCATTCCTCCCCCATTGGTCTTTAAGGAAAATCCAATCAGCAGAGTCAATGCATATCCCAGTGGTGGTGCTGGATCTTGCTTTTTACCACAGGTATGTGTGCTCTTGGAGATGTGGATTTCCTGGGCAATGTCTGTTGCTCTGAATAAGGGAATGTCTCAGCAACCTCATGAGACACAGTCTGTAAATATCCATAGGGAATTGGAAGAGGTGATGGGTCACAGGATCTGTGAACCCATGAAAAATATTACCTCTGAGTTAAAGAATTGCCATTCAGTTTT
>JAJEJO010059427.1:0-34019 GCA_020662805.1 Glaucomys volans | reverse complement strand
AACTTCCACTGATATCTATCAGGAACCACAGGGTTTATGTAAAGCCTGGTTTGCCTGTATCAAACAAGGTCCAGGTTCTTCCTGTATGTATTTGACACTTGTTTCTTCCCTCAGTTTCAAGGTCTTGTAAGATGAATGTGCCAGGGTCTGTGACATTGACCTGCAGTCTGCATCTTCCAGCTGCTGGTTAAGGGGTACTTAGAAATGTGCCAAAGAATTTTCTGAGACAGAATAGGAGATGGACAGTTCAAGTGAATTACCCCTTAAGTGAAGATGTATTCGGGAAGATATTCTGCATCAAAGGGCGAGAGAAAGTGCCCCTTGGAATATCATAGCAAGACAATTTCTGAGTACACTGTAATTGTATGGAACAGAAGTGGTGGGGAATGGCTGGTGGTGTGAGCTTAGAATGTTCTCCTCGATTTCCAGCAATCTGCTACCCTTCTTCCTAACTGATTATTGATTAACTCCCTCCTCTCAACATTGAGAGATCAGCATCTCCTTACTTCTACTTAAAAATCATAGATCCCAGGTTCAAAGTATCTTCCGTTATTGTATACATGGAAACTTCTTTCATCACACCAGAATTGGTGTGATGTTTTCCAGTTAAATTTCACCTAATCCACTGAGCTGCCCTGCATGCATCTTTACTCTGATATACCATCCATCAGACATCATTGCAAGTATCTGCTAAGGCCATAGATCATTTTGCCAACTCATAAATGTACAGTGTGGGTCCAGACCAGGACTAGTGTCCTTGTAGGTCCATGACCATGTGGCTTGGGCTAGGCTTGGTGATCAACCCTCCTTGGGCACCCCCACATCACTCCCTGGTCCACTACACCTGGTGGGACCGAATTGCCTGCAGCAGGCTCCCCAGTCACAGGAAATCATGATGACAGCTGAGGCCAAGTGAGCACTTTGGCCCCTAGCAGACATGAAGAGTATGGCAGGCTGGCAGGCCTCAGCAGGCTCCCTTCTCTTGGTTGGTGTCAAAAGTCTCAAACCCAGTGGGGCCCCTCCACAACACATACTGATTCTTGTTCTCCTGTCCTAAGAGTTTAGGATCACTATTTGGAAAAACAAAAAACAAAAAACTTGAGTCTTAACTGCATCCTCTTCCATCCTACCATCACAGCTCAGCGACCTTTTTTTTCAAGGTTCCTCTGCAACAGCCAGAACCTGAAGAGGATCAGGTGGCAACTGTGGTGCCATTGTGCTGTCACATATCCTTTCTGTGACTGCAGGCATTATGTGCAGCACAGGTAGGATGACAGGCAAACCTTTAATGGAAGCCCATGTTCCCAAGACCCAGCAACATGCCCTGGGGAGAGAAAAATACCGCACTATCCTATATGAGTCAGAAAGGTCCATGCCCTTACAAACCAAACTCCCTCATGATAGCCCCTTCCACTCTACATACTGAAGCTCTAATGTCTTTTGTTCTCATTTACCAGAAGCACTAGTAAGTAAGGTAGTCATTTCATGAGTGGGATCAAATCCAGAATAGCAGCATTTTGCAGAGAACTGAAGGACTGACAGTTCAATGGACAGGACTTTTGGCAAATAGTCTAAATGCAATGATTGTCGAGAGGAATTTCTTCACACATAAATACTGTAGGCTTGAAAAGTGAATGGGGATCATTTACCTCAGAGCATATATTATGCATTGGCTCATAGTTCCTGGAATCCAGCATCTCTTCCCATTCCCTATACATTTATGCAGACAGTACCTCATGAAACTGTTGAGACATTCTCTTATTCAGAGAAACAAACTTTAACTAGGAAATCCATATTTCCAAGCACCCACATAACTGATGTGAAAAGCAAGATTCTGTCCCTCCAGTGGGATAAGCATTTAGCCCCACTGTTTAGATTTTCCTCAGGGAAATGCCCAGGATGAAAGTAAACAATGACAGGTGTGATCAGTTTAGAATTGTAAGGGTTTGATTTTCAGGTGTGAAAGATTCCCTCAATTTTTTGTGATCCCAAATATCAGAGCATATATTTCCTACAAATGCTTTCCTCTCCTACTGCCACATTCATCCATGCTTCCCTTGGATAAATGTCTGCTCATTGAGTAGCTACAACACTCTTGTTCCTTAAAGGAACAGGGAACAATTTTTCTCTCCTCATTACTCCCTAGCCATTGAGATTTGTCAGCAAGAAAGTATGCTGGCTGGATTGTTCTCCAAAGCAACCTACAGAATTTGTTAGAAATTATTTGGCTATGCTTTGAGATTGATTCTCTGGAAAGCCTATCACTCAGTCAGGCCTGCAGAACTTGCAGTCATCTACATTAAAGATCCTCTTCAGATCTTACCAAGCCTCCAGTATTTCAACATTTCCTCCTCTGATCAATCATGTGAACACAAACGGTTGGATAAGAATCACATTTAATTTGATTCACATACTAAAGAGAATATTCAGGAAGCATCTGTGTGCCAGACAAAAGTGCTTCCCCAGAGACCTGGAATTCTTAAGAGGGAGTATTCCTTAAAATGTGACAACTCAGGTATATAGAGATTATACCAGTCTCGTTATTATGCTGTCAAGTATATTTATTGAGGAAGCTCTACAAGATGAAAATCCTCACCAGGGTCTAAAATTGATTATTTCCCATTTTCGAATTTTGAAGGTCATGTTTAACACATATTGGGACTTCATTGTTACCTTTCAGCAAGAAAGGACTTTGAGAATATCACATCCACTAGGGTTTGTGAATGAGAAGCTTTCTGTTGCACACTCCAATCTCTCTGCCAAGGAATTGAACTTCTACACTGCAAGATTTTCCAACATAAACACCCTATCAATGTGAAAACAGAGACATGTGGACAAAACACAGAGTTTACTGGCTCCTAATATTCTCAGATTTTGCGTTTTTCATTTTGGCAGATGTCATTGATTAAAGACTTGTAAGAATTGACATTCAATACAAGAATTAACTTTTGCTGATATAATTCAGAAGCCACAGGGGTTATGTAAACCTGTATTCCCTGTATCATTCCAGGTCCACATATGTCCTCTCCTCATCAGGTACTTATTTCATCCTGCAGTTTCACGTTCTTGGAGGATGGTTGTGTCAGGTTCTGTGACACTGACCTTTAGTCTGCAATTACCAACTGCTGGTAAAGGGTCCTTAGAAAGGTGGCAGAAGACCTTTTCTCAGACAGACAATAGGCAGTTCAAGAGAATTACAACTTTAGTGAAGACACAATGTGGAGGTGCTTCTGCATTAATGGATGAGTAAGGACCCCTTGGAAAAATCACTGAGACAATATCTGAGTGTAACATAATTGTAAGTCAAAAGAAGAGACAGGGGGGCCTGGCTGATGGTATGAGCCTAGAATGTCTCTCCTCTATTGCCAGGAACCTGCTAGCCTCCTTCCTAATTGACTCGTGAATAAATTCCTTTTCTCAACATTGGGTAGATCAGCATCACCTTAATTTTTCTTGTATCTTATAAATCCCAGGTACCAACTGTTTCTGTGGGCCATTGGAAAGTTTTGGCATCACTCCAGAGTTAGTGTGAGGTTTTCCACTTCAAGTTTCACCTAAACCACCGAGCTGCCCCTCATGCTCCCCTGCCCTGAGATGTCATCCATTGGCAATAATTTTGAGTGGCTCCCAAGGATCTAGGACATTTTCCCAACTCAGAAATGTACCGGGTGTGTCCAGGCCAAGAAGAATATCATTGTAGGTCCATTCTCCTGTGGCAACTGTGAGGCTTGGTGACCAATCAGTCCCTGGGAAGTGCTGCTCACCCCTGGACCACAACACCTGGTGGCAACCAATTGCCTGCAGCAGGGTCCCCATTCCTAAGTAATCATGATGCCTCTTGCAGTCAAGTTATCACATCAGCAACTCAGTAACATGGATGGAATGGGTGTCTGTCAGTCTTCAGAAATGTCCCTTATCTTGGATACATTCAGATGTCTGAAAGGCAGTGGGGACACACCCAAAACAAATGCTGATTCCACTTTTCCAGGGCTAAGAGGTTAAGATCACTTTTTGGCAAACAAGTCTCCTGGCTCTTACCAGCTTCCTCTTCACTCCTACCAGCACAGTTGAGTCAGACCTTTTCTTGAAGGCTCCTCCACAGAAGCCAGGAACAAAAGTGATTCTGGATGCCATGGCAACCATGATGCTATTTTGCTGCCATATGGACTTTCTGTGACTGCAGGCTGTATGTGCAGCACAGTTAGGATGACAATCCAGCAATTCATAGAAACACAAGTTTCCTGAGGCCTGGGAAAAAGTCCTGGGAAGAAAAAAACCTGTCTTCTCCTACATGAGCCAGAAAATACCACCGTCTTCCAAATCAAACTCCCGCATGTAAGCCCCTTCCACTCTTCATTCTGTAGGTTTCCTCACTTTTGCTCTATTGACCCTGAGCACTGGTAAACAAATTAGGCATTTCTTGAGGGGGATCAAAACCATGGTGGCAGCATTTTGTGGATAAATGAAGGACTGACAGTTCAATCGACAGGACTTTTTGCAAAAAATCTCACTGTAATGAATGTTGACAATAATCTCTGAGCACATAAATACTGGATGTTTGAGAACTGAATGGGGATTATTTGTCTCTGAGCAAAGATTATTCATGGGTTCATAGATCTTTTGATCCATCACCTCTTCCCTTTCCGTATACATATTGACAGACTGTGCCTTCTGAAGTTCTGAGACATTCCCTTATACAGAAATACAGACTTTGCCCTGGAAATTCATTTTTTCCAAGCCCCCATATACCTGAGGAAAAAGGCAAGATCCAGCACCTCTACTGGGATACGCATTTGGCCCCACTGGTTAGAATTATATTCATGAAAAAGGCCAGGAGAAATGAAGACAATAAGACTGGTGTGAGCAGTATGGGATTGTAAGGGTTTGTGGTTCAGGTGCAGAAGATTCCCTCAAATTCCTGTGGTCCTAAAGATCAGAGCATATAATATTTCATACAAATGCCTACTTCTCCTATTGACAACTTCCTCCCTGGTTCCCTTGTATAATTGTCTGCTCATTGAGCAGCTACAACACTCTTGATACTACTTTTAGGAACTTTAAGGAACTTTAAGGAATCTTTCTCTCCTCATTTCTCCCTAGACATTGGGATTGACTTGCAAAAAATTTTGTTGTTCTCAAAAGTGATCTACAGAATTTGATAGAAACTATTTGACTCTGCCTTGGGGTGATTCTTCTGCAATGAATATTCCATAGTCAGGTCTGCAGAACACGCAGTTATCTACCTCAAAGTTTCTCTTCAGATCCTGCCAACCCTCCAATTTCTCAACATTTCCTCCTCTGATCAATCAAGTGAACACAAAATGGTTGGATAACTATCAGTTTAATTGGACACCCATTCTAAAGTGAGTAATCAGCAACCTTCTGTGTGCCAGGCAGAAGTGCTTTCCCAGAGCCCTGGATATATTAAGAGGAAGTATTCCTTAAAATGGAATAACTCTGAGAAATGTAAAGTTTATAAGGGTCTCTTTTATATGCTGGCAAGTGTAATGAATCAGCAAGTTCTACAAGATGGAAATGCTCACTAGGGTCTCAAATTGATTCTTTTATATTTTTGTATTTTGAAGGTCGGGTTTTGCACACTGGGAATTTATTCTTGCCTTTCAGCAAAAAAATGACACTCAAAACTCAAATTTTGACACTCAAAATTTGCAGTAGGGATTGTGAAGGGGAACCTTTCTTAGGATAATTCCTCTATCTCTACCAAGGAATTCAACTTCTACACTTCATAGTTTTCCAACACAATAGCAGTATCAATTTGAAAACAAGGATATGGAGACAGAACACAGGCTTATTCAATTTACTCAGTGTTTTGTGTTTTGCATTTTTTTGCAGAACTCATTTAGTAAGACTTGTACAAAATGGCACTGAATACATGAATTAACTTCTGCTGATATCATTCAGGAGCCAGAGGTGCTATGTAAAGCGTGGCTTCCCTATATCATTCCAGGTTCATGATCATCCTGTCCTCATCAGGCACTTGTATCATTCCTCAGTTTCACATTCTTGGAGGATGGTTGTACCATGGTCTGTGACACTGACCTGTAGGCTGCATCTACCAGCTGCAGGTTAAAGGTATTTGGAAATGTGCAAGAGGGCCTATTCTCAGAGAGACAATAAGCAGTTCAAGATAATTATACCTTATTTGAAGACACAATATGAATCAAAGGATGAGTTGAAGGGATCCTTGGAAAGTCATTGCAAGACAAATTCAGAGTTCACTGTGATTGTAAGGCAGCAGAAATTGTGGTGGGCCCTGGCTGATTGTGTGATCATAGAATGTCACTCCTCGATTGGAGCTACCTGCTAGCCTCCTTTTAATTGATTAGTGATTAACTCCCTCTTCTCAACATTGGGGAGATCAGCATCTTCTAAAATCTATGTAGATGTCCTAAAACCTAGGTTCCCATTGTCTCCTGTTGGTGTATTCATGGAATGGTTTGACATCATACCCGAGTTGGTGTGCTGTTTTCCCGTTCAAATTTTAGCTAACCCACTGAGCTTTCCCGCATGCACCTCTGCACTGAAATGTCTTCCAGTGGCCATCATTGTGAGTGGCTGTTACGACCCTAGGCCAGGTTCCTGACTCCGCAATGTACTGGGTATGCCCAGTCCAGGAGAACTGTCTTCCTATGGTCATGTCCCTGTGGCATCTGCTAGTCTTAGTGACCCACACGTCCCTAGGTACCCCATATCACTCCTTGGTCCTTGAGCTCTTGTGGGCACCAGTTCCCTGCAGTAGGTTCCCCACTGCTGGGAAGTCATGATGCCTCCTGCAGCCAAGTGAGCACATCGGCTCCTCATGTTCAAGGAAGGTTTGCAGCCTGTCAGGCATTAGCAGTGTCCTTTTTCTTAGATGGAGTCAGGTGTTTCAAAGCCAGAGGTGCCCTACAGAGAACAAGTGCTGAATTCTAATCTCCAAGGCTAAGAAGTTAGGATCACTATTGTGGCAAACAAAGGATCCCTGGGTATTACCTTCTTCCTCTTCCCTCCTACCTGTAGAGTTGGTCTAGCCCTTTTTGTGAAGGTTCCCCCACAGTAGCTAAGCCCTGAAGATTTTCTGTTTCCATGGCAACTGTCATGTCATTGTGCTGTCCTTTGGCATTCCTTGTGACTGCAGGCAGTATTTACAGTGCAACTTGTATGACAGCCAATCCTTTCATGGAGACCACAGTTCCCAAGGCCTAGCCATGAGCCCTGGGAAAAGAAAAAACCTGCACTATCCTACATGAGTCTGAAAATTTCACCACCTTTCAAAATATACCCACATGCCAGCCCCTTCCACTCTACATACTCTAGCTCTCCTCTCTTTTACTCTCTTGACCTCAGAGCACTGGGTTAAAACATAGGCTTACCTTGATTGGGATCTAAACCAGGGCAGCAACATTTTGTGGAGAAATGAAGGAGCGACAGTTCAATGGACAGAACTTTCTGCAAATAATCCCATTGCAATGAATGTTGAGAAAGTTTCTGCACACATAAGTACTAGAGGTTTGAGAACTGAATGGGGATTACTTACCTCTGAACTAGATTGTTCATGGGAGCATATATTCTGTCACCCATCCCCTCTTTGCATTCCCTTTACATACTTACAGACTGTGCTTGGGAAGTTGCTGAGACATTCCCTTATACAGAGAAACAGATATCACCCCAGGAAAACCAACTTTTCCAAGCACCCACATACCTGAGGTGAGAAGTAAGATACGGCACCTCCACTGGGATATGCATTTGGCATCTCTGGTTGGATTTTCCTCAAGAATATCTTGAGAGGAATGAAAACAATGAGAAAGATGTGAGCAGTTTGGAATTGTAAGGGTTTGTTGATCAGGCGTCAAAGTCTCCCTCAATTTTCTGTGGTCCCAAAGATCAGAGCATATAACATTTCCTACAAATGCCTACTTCTCCTACTGACATATGCTTCCATGTTTCCCTGGGCAAACTGTCTGCTCTTGAGCAGCGACAACACTCTTGTTCTCTAAAGGGAGAGCGCTAAATCTTTCTCTGCTCAATACTTCCTAGACATTGGGATTTGACTTGTCACAAAGATTGCTGATTGGATTGATCCCAAATGCAATCTACAGAATTTGATACAAATTATTTGTTTCTGCTTTGGGGTGGTTCTTCTTCAAAGCATATCCTATATTCAAGTCTGCAGAATATGCTATCAACTACCTTAAAGTGTCTCTTCAGATCATGTCAACCCTCCAGAGACTCAGCTTTTCTTCCTCTGATTAATGAAGTGAATACAAAATGGGTGGGTAACTATCAGATTTAATTGGAATCCCATTCTAAAGAGAGTATTCAGCAAGCCTCTGTGTGTCAGGTGAAAGTGCTACCCCAGACACCTAATTTCTTCAGATTCAGTATTCCTGATGATGAGACAATGCTGAGGAACATAGATATTATGACGTCTTCATTAATATGCTTGCAAGTGTTTTGAATCAGCAAATTCTACAAGATGAAAATCCACACAAGAATCTTAAATGGGTTCTTTTTCATTTTTGCATTTTGGAATTCAGTTTAACACATATTGGGACTTCATTTTTTCCTTCCAGGAGAAAAGACATTCAAAATATCACCTGCACTAGGGTTTGAAGGAGAAGCTTTCAGGGGTGTACTCCAGTCTCTCTGCCAACAAAGCAGACATCTACACTTCAAAGTTTTTCAGCACAATCACAGAATCAATTTGAAAACGGAGATGTAGATAAAACACAGGGGAGCTTGTTCCAGGATTTATTCATTTTTTTGTGCTTTGCACTTTTAGAAACATCATTTATTAAAGACTTGTATGAATTGGCACTGAATCCATGAATTAACTTCCACTTATATCAATTTGGAGCCACAGGATTTATGTAAAGCCTGGTTTGCCTAAATCATTTGAGGTCCAGCTTCATCCTGTGCTCATCAGGAAATGTTTCCTCCCTAAGTTTCACATTCTTGTAGGATGGTTGTGCCAGGGTCTGAGAACTGACATTTCATCTGCATCTCCCAGGTGCAGGAAAAGGACCAGAAGGTCATAGATCAGACAGGTGATAGGTAGTTCAAGGGAAATACACCATAAGTGAAGACACAATGTGAAGGTGCTTCTGCATGAAAGGGTGAGTGGATGGGACATTTGGAGAAACAAATCAAGACAATTTCTGACTGTACCATAATTGTGATTCAACAGAAATTTGGTAGGGCCTGGTCAATCGTTTGAGAATAAAATGCCTGTCCTCAATGTCCATCAACCCGCTAGCTTCCTTCCTAATCCATTAGGGATCAAATCCCTCCTCTTCACATTGATAAGATAAGCATTTCCTTATTTCTCTTAGAACTAAGTTCCAGGTTCCAACTGTTTTCTTTTGGGGCAATTGTGGAAAGATTTGGCTTCACAATAGAGTTGGTGTAAAGTATTCCAGTTACAACATCACCAATCCATTGAGTTGCCCATCATGAAACTCTGAACTGAATGGTCATCAATTGGACATTATTGTGAGTGGCAGCAAAGTTTGTAAGCCAGGTTTCCAACTCAGCAATGTACCAGGTGTGTTCAAATCAGGACAAGTGTCTCCCTATGGCCATGACCAGGTGACCTCTGCTTGGCTTGAGGACAGGTGCATCCTCAGGCATCCCAGCATCACTCCCTGGTCCACTAACTCTAGTGGTGACCAATTGCATGCAACAGGGTCCTAATTCTCAGGAAAACATGATGCCTCCAGTGGCCAAGTGAGTGCAATGGCTGCTCGTGGACATGGATTGTATGGCAACCTGTCAGGCTTCAGCAGTATCCCATATCTTCGTTGGAGTCAGAGGTCTCAATTCCAGAGGAGCCCCGCCAAAAGCTCATGCTGATTCAAATTCTCCTGGGCTAAGAGTTTAGGATCACTTTGTGGCAAGCAAAAGACTGCTGAGTCTTATTTGCTTCATCTTATTTCCTACGAGAATAGCTAGGTCAGCCCTTTTCTTGTAGTTTCATCTGCAACAGCCAGGACGTGAAGAGATTCTGGTTGCCACAGCAACTTTAACAGCATGGCACAGTAATATGGCCTTTCTCTGAGTTCCGACTTTGTGTGCAGTACAGCTACTATGACTGCCAAGGCACTCATGGAGGCTCAAGCTGCCTAAGGACCAATAAAAAGACCTGGGGAGAGAAAATTTCCATTCTCCTACATAGTCTAGAAAATTCCATGCCCTTGCAAACCAAACATGCACATGCCAGTCCCTTCTACTCTACATACTTTAGCTCTCCTCTGTTTTGCTCTCATGTCCCAAGAGCACTGGAAAACAATTTAGTCATTACTTGAGTGAGGTAAAAACCAGAGTAGCAGCATTTTGAAGAGAATTGTAGAACTGACAATTCAAAGGATAGTACTTTCTGCAAATAATCTCTCTGAAAGAATGTTGAGAAGAATTCCTTACACACAGCTTCTGTACATTTTTAAACTGATTTGTAATAATGTACCTCCCAGTAAATATTATTCATGAGTTCATAGATTCTGTGATCCATCCATCTTCCCATTTTCTATACATATTTACAGAGTGTACCTCATGAATTCCAGAGCCATTCCCTTATTCAGCGAAACAGACTTTGCCCAGGGAATACATGATTTCCAAGCACCCACAATTCTAAGGGGAAAAGCAAGATCCAGCACATTCACTGAGATATGCATTTGGCCTCACTGTAAAGATTTTCCTCATGGGAAAGCCTGGGTCGAAGAAAACAATAAGACAGGTGTGAACTGCTTGTAATTGTAATGGTTTGGTGTTCAGGTGTGAAAGACTCCTCAATTTCCTGTGGTCCCCAAAATCAGATCATATATTTCCTGCAAATGTCTACTTCTACTGCCACATAACTCTCTGCATCCCCAGGACAATTGTCTGCTCTATAGCAGCTACAGCACTCTTGTTCCTTAAAGGGCAGGGATCAATCTTTCTTGCCTCATTAATCGCTAGACTTTGGGATTTGACCTTCAGAACTGGATGCTGGCTGGATTTCTTTTAAAAGTGATCTACAGAATTTGAAAGAAATTATTTGGATCTGCCTTGGTGTGGTTCTTCTGTATAGAATATCCCATAGTCAAGTCAGCAGAACATGCAGTCCTCTACCTTTCTGGAGGACACGTGTATCACCAAACTTAGCACAGATAGCAGGGGCATGGAACAACATGGACAGTCTTCCTGATCTGGTCTCACTGGGTACATTGATCAGTCAGAAAACTTGCCTAGTGCCTTTGTAGCTACTCACAATGATGGGTGATAGATGACATTTCAGAGCAGATGAGCATCCCATACTGTCAAGTGGGTGTGGGGTTTTGAACTGAAAAATGACGTGCAAACTCTGGTGAAATTTCACACCTTTCGATGATTATCCTAGCAGGAGACAACTATAACCTGAGATTTAGGAGTTCTAAGTAGAAAAAAGGAGATGCTGATCTCCCTAATATCAAATGGAGACAGTTAATCAGTAATAAATTAGGAAGGAGGCTAGCAGGTTGATGGTAATTAAGGAGAGACATTCTATGCTCATGCCACTGGACAATCACCACTAACTCTTCTGTTGCCTTACAATTATGCTGCATTGAGAAATTTTCTTGATATGATTTTCCTAGTGGCCCTTCCACTCTCTCTCTCTGCATTGTGACTTCATATTAGTGCTAATTTTCTCGACCTCCCTCTGGCCTGTCTGAATAAAGGCCCTCTGGCACACTTTCAAGGGCCCCAACAGCAACTGGAAGATGCAGACTACACTGAATCATATAGCCTTGCACACCCATCATCTCAGAATATGAAACTGAGAAATGAAACAAGTGCCCAATGACAGGATGAAATTGGGCTGCAAATGACACAGGCTGTCCATAAACTGTGGCTCCTCAATGACATCTGTGGAATTTAATTCATGTATTCAGTGGGTTCATACAAGTCTGTTTTAAATGATGCCTGTAAAAATACAAAGCACAAAGAACAGAGTAAATTGAAGGCCACATGCTACTGTGCTTGTCCACATATCTCTGTTTTCAAGTTGAAAATTTTGGTTGTGCTGGAAAACAGTGAGGTGTAGATGTCAGTACTTTGGCAGAGGGACTGGAGTGTACATGAGAAAACTTCTTCACAAGCCATAGTTCAGGTGATATTTTGATAGTCCTTTCTTGTTGATAGGCAACAATGTAGTCATATATATGCTAAATCTGAACTTCAAAATGTGGAAATGGAAAAGAATCAATATGGAAACCTGGTGACCAGTTATATCTTGTAACTTACTGATTCAATATGCTTGTCAGCATATTAAAGAGACTGTTATAACCTCTAAGTTCCTCAGAGTTGTCTCATCTTCAGGAAAACTACCTCTTAAGATATCCAGGACCCCGGGGAAGCACTTTTGCCTGGCACATAGATGATTGGTTAATACTCTCTTTAGAATGGCCTTCCAATTAAATTTGATACTTACCAAACGTTCTCTGTTCACTTGATTCACCAGAGGAGGTAAGGTTGAGATACTGGATAGTTGGCTTAATTTGAAGAGGCTCATTAAAGTCGGTGACTGCATTTTCTGAAGACCTGATTATGGGGTATGCTTTGCAGAAAAATCACCACAAAGCCAAGCCAACTAATTTCTATCAAATTCTGCAGATAGTTTTTTGAACAATCAAGCAAGCACCCGAGGCTTCAGGTCATATCTGAATGTCTAGGGAGTAATGATGAGAGAAAAATATCCATGTCTCTTTAAGGAATAAGAATGTTCTAGCTGCTCAATGAGCAGTCAGCCATCTGAGGGAACCAAGGAGGCATTTTGTAGTAGGAGAAAAAGGGATTTCTAGGAATAAATATATGCTATGAATCTTGGTATCACTGGAAACTGAGGGAATATTTCATACTGGAATACAAAGCCCTTACAATCTCAAATGAGTCACACCTGTCACATTACTCCCTGGTTCCTTCATGAGGGAGATCTAACCAGTGGGGTCAATGCATTTCCCAGTGGAGGTGCTGTATCTTGCTTTGCACCTCAGGTATGTGGGTGCTTGGAAATGTGAATTTCCTGGCCAAATTCTCTTTCTCTGTATAAGGAAATGTCTCAGCAATCTCACAAGACACATCTGTAAACACATATAGGGAATGGGAAGAGCTGATGGACCACATGATCTATGAACCCACAAAAAATATTAACTCAGAGGTATATAGTTCCCATTTAGTTTTTAAACCTCCAGTATGTGTATGTGCAGAAATTCATCTCAACTTTCATTGCAGTGAGATGATTTGAAGAACGTACTGTCCATTGAACTGTCAGCCTTTCATTTCTCAGTAAAATACTGTTACTCTTCTTTTGAGCCCACTCAAGAAAGAGTAACTTGTTTCCCAGTGCTCCTGGGGCATGAGAGCAAATGTGAGGAGGGATACAGTGTGCAGAGTGGAAGGTGCTGGAATATGGGAGTTTTGTTCGGAAGGGCATGAAATGTTCTGGCTCATTTAGGAGATTACAGGCTTTTTCTCTCCTCAGAGCTTGTTGCTTGGCTTTGGGCAACATGGGTTTCTAGGAATGAATTGGCAGTCATCCTACCTGATCTGAAAATACTGCCTACAGTCAAAGAAAGACCATATGAGAGCACAATGTCATCACAGTGCTCATGGCAAATGGAACCATTTAAGGTCATGGCAGCTATCAGCTATGGAGGAATGTTAAAAAAAAATGGCTTTCCCAGCAATGCAGGTAGGAGAGAAGAGGAAGCAGGTAAGTCGCAGAGGTGCTTTGCTTGCCACAAAAGTGATCCTAAACTCTTAGAAGAGTAGAAGAGGAATCATCAAGTGTTGTGGGCAGTGCCCCTTGAGATTTGAGGCTTCTGATTCCAACCAAGATAAGGGAGCCTGCAGAACAGTGACAGGCTGCCATACTGTCTGTGTCTTTGAGGTTCCCATATGCTCACTTGGCACCAGGAGGCATCATGATATCCTGGGTTTTTGGAACCTGCTGCAGGCAATTGTTCCCTATCTGGCCTAGGGGACCAAGAAAAGATGGGGAGTGCTGGAAGAAGCATGGGTCACCATGCCTAATACAGGTCACAGGGACATGATGCTATGAAGTCAATAGACTTAGGTCTGCACTCATCTGACGCAATGATTAGTCAGGAAACTGGTTGAGGCCCTTAGTAGATCCTACCCATGATGATGGACGGATGACAATTCAGAGCAGAAGGGCATGTGGGGCAGATCTGTGGGTTAGGTAAAGTTTGAACTTGAAAATATCACACCAAATCTGGTGTAATGCCAGACCTTTCCATGAAGCAGGAGAGAGTTGAAACCTGGGATTTAGGAGTTCTAAGTAGATGTAAGGAGATCCTGAATTCCTCAATGTTTAGAGTAGGGAGTTAATCACTAAACAATGAGAAAGGAGTTCAGCAGGTTGCTGGAAATCATGGAGACACATTCTATTCTCAAACCACCAGACAAGCCCCACTTCATCTTCTGTAGCCTTACAATTAAAGTGCACTCAGAAAATATTTTGCTATGATTTTTCAAGGGGTCCTTCCACTCATCCTTTGATGCAGAAACACCTTCACAATGTAACTTCATTTAAGGGATATTTCTCCTGAATAACATATGGCTTGTCTCAGGAAAGGAACTCTGGCACACTCCAAGGACTCCTTAACTCACACCTGGTAGATGCTGACTACAGGTCAGTGTCACAGACCCTGGTACAGCCATCCTCCAAGAACGAGAAACTGAGGGATTAAACAAGCTCCAGATGAGGAAAGGATGAAACAGGGCCTCATATGTTCCCAACAAACCAGGCTTTACATAACCCCGATGGTTCCTTAATGATATCAGTGGAAGTTAATTCATGTATTTAGCACCAATTCATATGAGTCTTTAAGAAATGATGTGTGTAAAAATGCAAAGCACAAAATCCTTGGAAATTGAGGGCCACATGTTCCTGTGTCTTTCTACATCTCTCTTTCTTCAAGGAGATACTGTGGTTGTTTTGAAAATGCTGAGTTGTTGAAGTCCACTTCTTTGGCAGAGGCATTAGAGTGCATCCCAGATAGCTTCTCCTTCACAAACGATAGTGCAGGTGATATTTTCAATGTCTTTCTAGCTAAAAGGAAACAATGTCTTCCCAGTTTGTGCTAAATCTGAACTTCAAAATGCGATAATGAAAATGAATCAATTTTAAAACATGATGAGCATTTTCATTTTGTAAATCTTGCTGATTCAATGCACTTGCCAACTTACTAATGAGATTGTTATAATCTCTACATTCCTCAGTTTTCCCACCTTTAGGAATGCCGTCCCTTAACAAATCCAGGTCCCTGGGGAAACACTTTTGGCTGGCACACAGGTGCTTGTTAAATACCCCTATTAGAATGAAATTCCATTTTAAACTGATAGTTATCAATTGATCAATCAAGGAGGAAATGTTGAGACACTGGATGGTTGGCATGATCTAAAGAGGCTCTTTAAGGTAAATGACTGCATGTTCTGCAGGTCTCACTGTGAGAGATGCTTTGCAGAAAAACTACCTCAAGGCAGATCCAATTAATTTTTCTCAAATTCTGTAGATGCTTTTGAGAGCATTCTAGCAAACATTCTTTGTTGCAGGTCTAATCCCATTGTCTAGGAAATAATGAGGAGAAATTTTTATCCCTGTCCCCTTAAAGGACAAGAGAGAGCAGAGAATAATCAAAGGGAACCTTGGAGGAGAGTGGCAGTGGGAGAAATAGGCCCTTGTATGAAATATATTATGCTCTGATCTTTGGGACCACATGAATTTGAGGGAATGTTTCACACCTGAACACCAAACCCTTACAATTCCAAACTGGTCACACATTTCTCATTCCTCCCATA
This sequence comes from Glaucomys volans, assembly GCA_020662805.1. Lineage (NCBI taxonomy): Eukaryota > Metazoa > Chordata > Mammalia > Rodentia > Sciuridae > Glaucomys > Glaucomys volans. The sequence continues at coordinate 18,182 of JAJEJO010059427.1, read as the reverse complement.
TTATTCTTTGAGTGAAATCTAACCAGCAGAGTCAATGCATATTCCAGTAGGGGTGCTGGATCTTGCTTTTCACCACAGGTATGTGGGTACTTGGAAATGTGGGTTTCCTGTGCAATGTCTCTTTCTCTGAATAAGGGAATGTCTCAGCATCTCCACAAGACAGAGTCTGTAAATATGTATATGGAATGGGAAGAGGTGAAGGATCACAGGATCTGTGAACCCATGAATAATATTAGCTGTGAGATAAAGAATTTCCACTCAGTTCTTAAAAATCCAGTAGTTATGTGTGCAGAAATTCCTCTCAACATTCCTTCAAGTGAGATATTTTGACGAAAATCCTGTCCATTGAACTATCAGACCTTCATTTCTTTGCAAAATGCTGCTACTCAGGTTTTGATCCCTCTCAAGAAATTCGTAATTTGTTTATCAGTGTTCCTGGGACATGAGAGCAAAGAGAGCAGAGGTACAGTATGTAGAGTGGACTGGGATGTCATGCGGGAGTTTGGTTTAGAAGGTTGTGGAATTTTCTGCCTCTTGTAGGAGAGCACAGGATTTTTCTCTCCACAGGGCTTGATGCTTGACCTTGTGCAACATGAGCTTCTATGAATGATTTTCAGTCATCCTAGATGTGCTGCATATACCGCCTGCAGTCACAGAAAGGTAATATGACAGTACAATGGCATAATACTTCCCATGGCAAACAAATCCTCTTCAGGTCCTTGCTGCTGTGGAGGAGTCTTCAAGATCAGGGCTTTCCCAGCAACCTGTGTAGTAGGGAATCAGATGTAGGTAAGTCCCTGGGGTGTTTTGTTTGCCACAAACATGATTCTCACTTCTTAGAAATTGAGAAGATGAATCAGTATGTGTTGTGGGCAGGGCCCCTCAGGATGTGACAATTCTGATTACATCCAAGATAAGTGAGACTGCTAAAGCCTGACAGGCTGCCATACTGTCCATGTCCAGGAGGGGTAATGTGCTCACTTGGCTGCAGGAGGGATTCTGAATTCTTGTGAATGCTTTACCTGCTGCAAGCACTTGCTCCCCACCAGGCAGGGTGGACCAGGGAGAGATTTGGGGGTGCTGAAAGAAGTGTGAGTAACCATGCATAATACAGGTCACATGGACATGATGCTACGAGGGAATTCAAATTGGTCGGCACTCATCCAGTACATTACTGAGTCCAGAAACTGCCCAAGGCCCTTAGCAGATAATAGCCAGGATGACTGATGGATGACATTTCAGAGCAGAGGAGCATGGGGGGCAGCTCTGTGGGTTAAGTGAAACTTGAATTGGAAAATATCACACCATCTCTGGTGTAATGCCAGACATTTCCATGAAGCAGGAGACAGTTGGAACCTGGAATTTAGGAGTTCTAAGTAGAAATAAGGAGATCCTGAACTTCCCAATGTCAAGAGTAGGGAATTATTCACTAAACGAATTGGAGGGAGTTTAGCAGGTTGCTGGCAAATAAGGAGAGGCATTATATTCTCAAACCACTGGACAGGCTCCACTCCATCTTCTGTTGCCACAATTACAGTGCATTCAGAAAATGTTTTGTTATGATTTTCACAGGGGCCCTTCCACTCACCATTTGATGCAGAAACACCTTCACAATATGCCTTCATTTAAGGACAACATATGGCTTGTCTCAGAAAAGGAATTCTGGCACACTTCAAGGACCCCTTAACTTGCACCTGGTAGATGCTGACTACAGATCACTGTCACAGACCCTGGCACAACCATCCTCCAAGAACATGAAATTGAGGGATGAAATAAGTGCCAGATGAGGAAAGAATAAAACTGGGCCTTGAATGTTACAGGGAAATCAGGGTTCACATTACCACTGTGACTCCTTAATGCTATCAGTGGAAGTTAATTCATGTATTTAGCACCAATTAATGCAAGTCTTTAAGAAATGATGTGTATAAAAATGCAAAGCACAATAAAATATGTAAATCAAGGGCCACGTGTCGCTGAGTTTTTCTACATTCCTCTTTCTTCAAGAGGATACTGTGATTGTTTTTGAATATGTTGAATTTTGAAGTCTTTTGGCAAAGGGACTAGAGTGCATCCCAGATAGCCCCTCTGTCAAAAACCATAGTGAACGTGATATTTAAACGTTCTTTCTTGCTGAAAGGCAACAATATCATCCCAGTGTGTGCTAAACCTGAACTTCAAAATGTGAAAATGAAAATGAATAAATGTTAGATCCTGATGAGCATTTTCCATTGTAAATCTTGCTGATTCTCTACACTTGCCAACTTGCTAATGAGAACGTTCTATTATCTACATTCCACAGAGTTGTCTCATCTTCAGGAATACTGCCTCTTAACTAATCTGGGGCCAGGGGAAACTCTTTTGGCTGGCACACAATTGCTTGTTGAATACAACTTTTACAATGGGCTTCCATTTGAAACTGATATGTATGCAACCATTTTGTGTTCACTTGATTGATCAGGAGGAAATGTCGAGACACTGGAGGGTTGCCATGATATGACAAAGCTCTTTAAGGTAGCTGACTGCATTTTCTCCAGATCCAACTATGAGATAGGCTTTACAGAAAAACTACCTCAAGGCAAATCCAAATAATTTCTCTCAATATCTGTAGATAGTGTTTGAGAGCATTTCATCAAACATTCTTTCTTGCAGGTCAAAACCAATATCTAGGAAATGATGAGGTAAGAGAGATTTATGCCTGCCCCTATAAGGAACAAGAGTGTTGTAGGTACTCAATGAGCAGACAATTATCCAAGGGACACATGGAGGAATGTGGCAGTAGGAGAAGTAGGTCTTTTTAGGAAATATATTATGCTCTGATTTGGGGGACTATAAGAATTTGAGGGAATGTTTCACACTGAAACACCAAACCCGTACAATGCCAAAGTGCTCACACATTGCTCATTCCTCCCACATTGCTCTTTGAGGGAAATTTAACCAGCAGAGTCAGTTAATATCCCAGTGGAGGTACTGGACCTTGCTTTTCACCTCAGGTTTGTGGGCACTTGGAGATGTGGATTTCCTGGTCAAAGTCTCTTTCTCTGAATAAGGGAAAGTCTCAGAAACTTCAGGAGATATAGTCTGTAAACATATATTGGGATTGGGAAGAGGTGAAGGATCACAGATTCTGTGAACCCATGAAAAATATTAGCTGTGAGATAACAAATTCCCATTCAGTTTTTAAGGGTCCAGTATTTATGTGTGCAGAAATTCCTCTCAACATTCTTTGCAGTGAGATGATTTGAAGATACTTCTGTCTTTTAAACAATCAGTCCTTCAATTCTCTGCAAAGTGCTGCTACTCTGGTTTTGTTCCCACTGAGGAAATTCCTAACTTTTTTACCAGTGCTCCTGGGACATGAGAGAAAAAGAGAGGAGAGCTACAGTATGTAGAGTGGACTGGGATGACCTGTGGGAGTTTGGTTTGGAAGGGCATGGAATTTCTGGGCTCTTGTAGGAGAATACTAGATTCATCTCTGCAGAATTTTTTGTGTGGCCTTGGGCAACATGGGTTTCTATGGATGATTTGGCAGTTATCCTAGGTGCCCTGCACATTACACCTAGAGTCACAGAAAGGTAATATGACAGCAAAATATCATCATGGTGGGCTTGTCAAATTGAATCTCTTCAATTCCTGGCTGCTTTGGAGGAATCTTCCTGAAAAGGTCATTCCCAGCAATGGATGTAGGAGAGAAGAGGATGGAGGTGAGGCCCAGGGGTGTTTTGCTGACCACACAAGGGATGCTAACCTCTTAGAAGAGGGGAAGAGTAATCAGCATTTGTTGTGGGCCTACCCTAACACCACTGGATTTGAGACATCTGATTCTATTCTTTATAAGGGAGCCTGCTGAAACAGGCTGCCATACTGTCCATGTCTTCAAGAGGCTGATGTGCTCATTTGGCCTCATCAGGCATCTTGATTTCCTGGGAATGAGGAACTTCCTGCAGGCATTTGTTCTCCACCAGGCGGAGTGGACCAGGGAGTGAGGTGGGGGTTCTGGAGGAAGCATGGGTTACTATGCCTAACACAAGTCACAGGGGCATGGCCCTACAAAGTCACTCAATGTGGTCTTCACTCATCTTGTACATTGCTGAGTTGGAAATTGGCCTAGCGCCATAGCAGATACTTGCCATGATTGCCAGTAGATGACATGTCCAAGCAGAGGAGCATGCAGGGCAGCTCTGTGGTTTAGGTGAAGGTTGAACTGTAAAACATCACTCCAAATCTGTTGTGATGCCAGATATTTCCACGATGCAGGAAACAGTGGGAATCTGGGATTTAGAAGTTCTAAGTAGAAGTAAGGAGATGCTGATCTACCCAATGTTGAGAGTAGGCAGTTAATCACCAATTAGGAAGAAGGCTAGCAGGTTGCTGGAAATCAAGGGGAGACATTCTATGCTCACACCAGGGGAGAGCACACACTACCCATTCTGTTGCCTTACAATTACAGTGCACTGAGAATTTATCTTGCTGGTTTTCCAAGGGGCCATTCCATTCACCCTTTGATGAAGAAACACTTTCAAATTGTGATGTCAGTTATGGGGTAATTCTTTTGAACTTCCTATAGCATGCCTGAGAAAAGACCCTATGGCACATTTCCAAGGACTCCTTAACCAAAAGGTGATAGGTGCTGACTATGGGTCAGTGTCACTGACCTTGGCACAACCATCCTCCAAGAATGTGAAACTGAAGGATGAAACAAGTCCAGGATGAGGACAGGATCAACATGGACATTGAATGAAACAGGGAGACCAGGCTTTACATAACCCCTAACACTCCTTAATGATATCAGTGATAGTATATTCATGTACTCAACACCAGTTCGTACAATTATTTAATAAATTATGTCTTTAAAATGCAGAGCATAAAAGACTGTGTATATGGAGGTACACATGCTGCTGTGCTTTTTCTACATTTCTCTTTTTTCAAGGAAATATTGTGGATGTGTTGGAAAACATTGAGGGGTTGAAGTCCACTCATTTCCAGAGGGACTGGAGTGCACAACAGAAAGCTTCTCCATCACAAAGAGTACCCCGGGTTATATTTGGAATATCCATTCATGCTGAAATGCAACAATGTAGTCGCAGTAGGTGCTAAGCCTGAATTTCAAAATGTGAAAATGGAAAGGAATCAATTTTAGATCCTGGTGAACATTTTCATATTGCATATCTTGCTGATTCAATACACTTGCCAACTTACTAATGAGAACAATATAACCTCTACATTCCTCAGAGTTGTCTCATCTTCAGTAATTCTGTCACTTAAGAAATCCAGGTCCCGGGGGGAAAAACTTTTGCCTAGAACACAGAGGCATCCTAAGTATTCTCTTTAGAATGGGCTTCCAATTGAAACTGATAGTTATCCAACCATTTTATCTTCACTTGATTAATCAGAGGGGGAAAAGTTGAGACACTGGAGGATTGGCATGATCTGAAGAGGCTTTTTAAGGTAGATGAGTGCATGTTATGCATGTCTAACTATGTAATATGCTTTGTAGAAAAACCACCCCAAGGCAGATCCAAATCATTTCTCTCAAATTCTGTAGATAGATTTTGAGAACAATATAGCCAGCATCATTTGTTGCAAGTTAAAATCCAATGTACAGGGAGAAATGAGGTGAGAAATATTTGTCCTTGTCCTGTTAATGAACAAGAGCGTTGTACCTGCTCAATGAGCTGACAATTATATGAGGGAACATGGAGGTGTCTGGAGTAGGAAATTTTAGCAATATAGGAAATATTATATTCTCTGATCATTTGGACCCAGGAAATTGAGGGAATCTTTCACTCCTGAACAACAAAATCATCCAATCTCAAACTGCTCACCACTGTCTCATTCTCAAGGGTTTTTACATGAGGGAAATCTTTCCAACATAGTTAATACATATTCCAATTGAGATGCTGGATCTTAATTTTCACATTAGGTATGTGGGTGCTAGGAAATGTGGATTTCCTGGGCAATGACTTACTCTGAACAATGAAAGTCTCAGCCACTTCAGGAGATATAGTCTGTAAATATGTATGGGGAATGAGAAGAAGTGATGGATCACAGTATCTGTGAACACACGAGTTATAATAGCTCTGAGAAAAATAATCCCCATTTCAGTTTTTATGTGTGCAGAAATTCTGCCAACCTTCTTTCAGTGAGATTATTTGCAGAATATTCTTTCCATTCAAATGTCAGTCCTTCATTTATCTGCAATTTTCTGCTACTCTGGTTTTGATCCCACTGAAGAAATGTCTAACATGTTTACCAGTGCTCTTGGTACAAGAGAGCAAAAGAGAAGAGAGTTACAGAATGTAGAGTGGACTGGGATGGCATGCAGAAGTTTGGTGTGGAAGTGTGTGGAGTGTTCTGGCTCTTGAAGGAGATTTCATGGTTTTTTCTCTCCTCAGGACATGTTTTTGAACTTTGGTAAACTTGAGTTTCCATGAATGGTTTGTCAATTATGCTAGCAAGAATCATTACTGCTTGCAGTCATCGAAAGACTACAAGACAACACAGTGGTGTCATGGATGCCATAGCAACCGAATTCTCTTCAGGTGATGGCTGTTGAGGAGGAAACTTCAAGAGAGGCTAGACCAAACATGATGGATGGAGGGAAGTGGAAGTAGGAAGTCCCATGGGTCTTTTGTTTGCCAAAATAGTCATCCTACCCTCTTAGAACCTGAGAAGAAAAATTAGCATGTGTTGTGGGAAGTGCCCTTTGACTTTGAGACATCTATCTCCATCCAAGATAATGGAGCTTGCTGAAGCCTGACAGGTTGCCATACTGTCCATGCTTCAAAAGGGCCAATGTACTCATTTGGCTGCAGGAGATATCAGGATATCCTGGGAAGGGGGAAACCTGCTGCTGGCAATTGGTCCCCATTCGGCATAATGCACCAGTGAGTGATGCAGGGTTTTCCGGAGGGCACTTGTGTCACTAAACCTACCACAGATGACAGGCGCATGGCACTAAAAAGACCCTCTACCTGGTCTGGACTCATCGGGTACATTGATCAGTCGGAAGTCTTGCCTAGGACCTTAGCAGCCACTTGCAATGCAGGGCAATAGATGACATTTCAGAGCAGATGAGTATCCCTTGCTGTTCAGTGGGGTTGGGGTTTTGAACTGAAAAATGACAATCCAACTCATGTGATTTCAAACATTTGTATGAATACCCCAGCAGGAGTCAGCTAAAGTCTGAGATTTAGGAGTTCTAAGTAGAAACAAGGAAATGCTGATCTCCCCAATGTCTAATGGAGGCAGTTAATCAGTAATAAATTAGGAGGGAGGCTAGCAGGTCGATGATAATAGAGGACACACATTCTATGCTAACACCACTGGACACTCACCACCAATTCTTCTGTTGCCTTGCAATTATGCTGCACTCAGAAATTGTCTTGCTATGATTTTCCATGTGGACCTTCCACTCTTCTTCAACAATGTGACTTCCCATAAGTGGTAATTCTCTTGACTTCCCTATTGCCTGTCCGAATAAAGGCCCTCTGACACATTTTTAAGGACCCCTTAAACAGCAACTGGAAGATGCAACTTCAGGCATGAGTCATATAGCCTGGCACACTCTTTATCTCATAGTATGAAACTGAGGAATGAAACAAGTGCCTGATGACAGGATGAATCTGGTCTGTCAATGATACAGTGATACCAGGCTGTCCACAAACTCTGTCTTCTGAATGATATCGCAGGAACTTAATTCATATATTCAGTGACAATTCATACAAGTCATTTTAAAATGATACCTGTAAAAATTCAAAACACAAAAAAACTGAATAAATCGAAGGCCACATTCTGCTGTGCTTTGTCTACATTTCTCTGTTTTCAAGTTGATATTGCAGTTGTGCTGGAAAACACTGAGGTGTAGATGTCACTTCTTTGGCAGAGGGACTGGAGTTCACCCCAGAAAACTTTTTCTTCACAAACCATACTGCAGCTGTTATTTTGAATGCCCTTTCTGGTTGAAAGGCCACAAAATGTGCTCACAATATGTAGTCACACTATGTGCTCAACCTGAACTTCAAAATGTGAAAATGGAAAAGAATCAATATGAAAACCTGCTGATCATTTATATTTTGTAACTTCCTCATTCAATACACTTGTCAGCAAATGAATGAGACTGTTTTATCCTCTAAGTTTCTCACAGTTGTCTCATCTTCAGGAATACTGCATCGTATGAATTCCAGGTCTCTTGTGACACACTTTTCCTGGCACACAGATGCTTGATTAATGTTCTCTTTAGAATGGCCTTCCAATTAAATCTGATACTTATCCAAACGTTCTTTTTCACTTGATTCACCCAAGGAGGTAAGGTTGAGATACTGGATGGTTGGCTTGATTTGAAGAAGCTTTTGAAAGTTGATGATTGCATGTTCTGCAAACCTGACTATTGGGTATGGTTTGCAGAAAAACCACCACAAAGCCAAACCCAATAATTCCTATCAAATTCTGCAGATAATGTTTTTTTTGGACAATCCAGCATGCATCCTATCCTGCAGATCACATCTGAATGTCTAGGTAGTAATGATGAGAGAAAGATTTATCTGTGTCCTTTCAAAGAATAAGAATGCTGTAGCTACTCAATGAGCAGACAACTATCCGAGGGAACCATTGAGAAATCTTATAGTAGGATACAAAGTGCTTTCTATGAATGAACATATGCTCTGATTCTTGGGACCAGAGGAACCGGAGTGAATCTTTCACAGTTGAATACCAAACCCATACAATCCCAAATGGCTTACACCTGTATCATTCCTCCCTGGTCTCTTCTTGAGGGAGATCTAACCAATGGGGTCAATTCATTTCCCAATGGAAGTCCTGGATCCTCCATTCACACCACATAGGTGGGTGCTTGGAAATGTGGTTTTCCTGGGCAAAATCTGTTGCTCTGTATAAGGGAATGCCTCAGAACCTTCACAAAACATAGTCTGTAAATATGTATAGGGAATAGGAAGAGCTGATGGATCCCAGGTCTAAGAACACACGAGTAACATTAGTTCAGAGGTAAATAATCCCTATTCGGTATTAAATATCCAGTATGTATATGTGCAGAAATTCCTCTGAACATTCATTGCAGTGAGATGATTTGAAGGAAGTCCTGTCCATTGACCTGTTAGCCTTTCATTTCTCTACAAAATGCTGTTACTCTTGTTTTGATCCTTTTACTAAGGAAATTATTGAATTGTTTACCAGTGCTCCTGGGGCATGAGAGCAAATGAGAGGAGGGATACAGTATGTAGAGTGGAAGGGGCTGGAACACGGGAGTATTGTTTGAAAGAGTGTGGAATTCTCTGGCATGTGTAGGAGATTTCAGGCTTTTTCTCTATTCAGAGCTTGTTGCTTGCCCTTGGACAACATCAGTCTCTAGGTATGATTTGGCAGTCATCCTCACTGAACTGAACATCCTGGGTGCAGTCAGAGAAAGACCATATGAGAGCACAATGGCATCACAATGGCCATGGCAACTGGAACCACTTCAGGTCCTGGCAGCTGTGGAGGAATCTTCAAGAAAGGGACTTCCCAGCAATGCAGGTAGGAGGGAAGAGGAAGCAGGTAAGACCAAGGGGTGTTTTGTTTGTCACAAGAGTGATCCTAACTTCTTAGGAAATGGGAATATGAATCAACATGTGTTCTGGGTAGTGTCCCTCGGGATTTGAGACATCTGATCGCATCCAATATAAGGGAGCCTGCTGAAACATGACAGGCTGCCATGTTGTCCAAGACTGCAAGGGTCTGATGTGCTCACTGGCTGCAGGAGGCATTGTGATTTCCTTTGAATGCCTTTCTTGCTGCAGGCAATTTTTCCCCACCAGTATTGGGGAACCAGGGAGAGATGCAGTTTGCTGGAAGAAGTGTGGGTCACCGTGCCCAATACAGGTCACAGGGCCATGAGGCTATGAGGAAGTCACTCACTCTACTTCGTCTGCATTCACGGGGACATTGCTGTGTCTGGAAACTGGCCAAGGCCTTTAGCAGATACTAGCCATTATGACCGATGCATGACATTTCAGAGCAGAGGAGCATGCGGGGCAGTTCTCTGGCTAAGGTGAAGTTTGAAAATCTGGAAATATCTGGAAAAATCTGAAAAATATCACATCATCTCTGGTGTAATGCCAGACCTTTCTCACAGCACAAGACAGTTGGAACCTGAGATTTAGCAGTTCTAAGTAGAAGTAGAGAGATCCTGAACTTCCCAATGTTGAGTGTTTGGAGTTAACCACTAAACAATTAGGAAGGAATTCTGCAGGTTGTTGGCAAACAAGGAGAGACATTCTATTCTCAAACCACCTGACAAGCCCCACTACATCTTCTGTGGCCTTACAATTACAGGGCACTCAGAAAATGTCTTGCTATGATTTCCAAGGGGCCCTTCCACTCACCCTTTGATGCAGAAAAACCTTCACAATGTTAATTCTTTTAAGGGTTATTTCTCTTGAACAACCTATGGTTTGTCTACAAAAAGGCACCCTGCACACTCCATGGACACCTTAACCAGCAGCTGTTAGAGGCTGACTACAGGTCACTGTCACAGAGCCTGGCACAACCATCCTCCAAGAACATAAAATTGAGGGATGAAACAAGTGCTGGATGAGAAAAGTATGAAACTGGGCCTAGAATTTGGCAGGGAAACCAGGCTTTACATAACCCCTGTGTTTATGGATTCCTTATATAATTAAGAAAGGATATCAGTGGAAATTATTTCTTGTATTTAGTGCCAATTCATACAAGTCTTTAAGAAATGATGTATGTAAAAATACAAAGAACAAAAAACTCTGTAAATTGAGGACCACATATTGCTGTGCCTTTCTACATCTCTCTTTATTCAAGGAGATACTGAGGTTGTTCTGGAAAATGTTGAGCTGTTGAAGTCCACTTTTTTGGCAGAGGGACTAGAGTGCATGCCAGGTAGGGTCTCCTTCACAAACTGTATCATAGGTGATATTTTGAATGTCCTTTTTTTCTGAAATGCAACAATGTTGTCCCAGTACATGCTAAACCTGAACTTCAAAATGCAAAAATGGAATTGAATCAGTTTTAAAACCTGGTGAGCATTTTCATCTTGTAAATCTTGCTGATTTGATACACTTGCCATCCTAGCAATGAGAACGTTATAGTCTACATTCCTCGGAGTTGTCTCATCTTCAGAAATACTGCATCTTAAGAAATCCAGGTCCCTGGGGAAACACTTTTGGCTGACACAAAGATGCTTGCTGAATATGCCTATTAGAATGGAATCAAAATACAACTGATACTTTTACAACCATTTTGTGTTCACTTGATTGATCAGAGGGGGAGAAGTTGAGAACAATCAAATAGAAAGAAGGCTTGCAGATTGCTGATAATAAAGGAGAGGCATTCTATGCTCACACCATTGGACAGGTCACACTACCACTTCTGTTGCCTTGCAATTACAGTGCACTAAGAAAATATCTTGCTATGATTTTCCAAGGGGACCTTCCACTCATCCTTTGATGAAGAAACATCTTCACAATGTGACTTTATTTATGGTGCAATTCTCTTGAATTCCCTATCACCAGTCTGAGAAAAGACCCTCTGGCACCTTTCCAAGGACCCCTTGGAAAGGGGGTCCTTAACTGAGAAGTGGTAGATGATGACTCTGGGTCAGTTTCACAGACCCTGGCAAAACCATCGTCCAAAAATGCAAAACAAGAATGAAACAAGTCCTGCATGAGAACAGGATCAACCTGGGCCTCAAATGATACAGGGAAAGCAGGTTTTACATAAATCAGTGATGTTGCTTAATGATATCAGTGAAATTGAATTCATGTCTTCACCACCAGCACATACAACTCTTTAATAAATAATATCTCTAAAATGCAAAGCACATAAATCTGTGTATTTGAAGGTACAAATGATGCCGTGCTTTTCCTACATCTCCCTTTTTTCAGGGAAGTATTGTGGTTGTGTTGGTGAATGATGAGGTGTTGAAGTCCATTTATTTCCAGGCAGTGTACTGCACCCCAGAAATTTTCTTAGTTACAAGCCATAGCCCAGGTGATACTTGGAATGTCCATTTGAGCTGAAATGCAGTAATGCTGTCCCAATATGTGCTAAGCATGTACTTCAAGTTGTGAAAATGGAAATGAATCAATCTTAGACCCTGGTGAGCATTTTCATTTTGTACATTTTCCTGATTCAATACACTTGCCAACTTACTAATGAGAACGTTATAACCTCTACATTCTTCAGAGTTGTCTCATCTTTAGTTTTACTGCAGTTTAGTACATCCAAGTCCCTGGGGAAACACTTTTGGCTGGAACACAGAGGCATTCTGAGTACTCTCTTTAGAATGGGCTTCCAATTGAAACTGATAGTTATCCAATTGTTTTTTGTTCACTTGATTGATCAGAGGGGGGAAAGTTCAGACACTGGAGGGTTGCCATGATCTGAAGAGGCTTTTTAAGGTAGATGACTGCAAGTTCTGCAGATCTTACAATGTGATATTCTTTTGTAGAAAAACCACCCCAAGGGAGATCCAAATATTTTCTCTAAAATTTTGTAGATACTTCTTGAGAACAATCAAGCCAGCCTCCTTTGCTTCATGTCAAAACCCAAAGTATAGAGAGAAATGAGGTGAGAATGATTTATCCATGTCCCATTATAAACAAGAGTGTTGCATCCCCTTAATAAGCAGACAATTATCTGAGGGAACTATGGAGGTGTGTTGCAGTAAGAGAAGTGATCTATGTAGGAAAGATTATATGCTCTGATTTTTTGGAGCCAGGAAATTGAGGAATTCTTTCACACCTGAACACCAAAACCGTGCAATCTCAAACTACTCACCCCTGTCTCATTCCTCAAAGGTTTTCTAATGAACAAAATCTAACTAGTGTGGTCAATGCATATCCCAGTGGAGAGGCTGGATCTTGCTTTTCACCTTAGGCTTGTAGGAGCTTGGAAATCTGGATTTTCTGTGCAAAGACTGTTACTCTGAATAAGTGATGTCTCAGCCACTTCATGAGACAGCTTCAGTATATATGTATGGGGAATGAGAAGAGGTGATGGATCACAGGATCTGTGATCCCATGAATAATATTAGCTCTGAGATAATTAATCCCTATTCAGTTTTTATACATCCAGTGGTTATGCGTTCAGAAATTTCTGTCAACATTCTTTCAGTGAAATTATTTGCAGAATTTCCTTTCCATTTAAGTGTCAGCCCTTCAATTATCTGCAAACTGCTGCTACTCTGGTTTTGATTCCACTGAAGAAATGCCTAACATGTTCACCAGTGCTCCTGGGTCATTAGAGCAAAGAGAAGAGAATTGCAGTATGTAGAGTGGACTGCAATGGCATGCAGGAGTTTGGATTGGAAGGGCATGGTATTTTCTGGCTCTGGAAGGAGGATGCATGTTTTTTCTCTCCTCAGGGCTTGTTTCTGGACTTTGGTAAACTTGAGTTTCCATAAGTGGTTTGGCAGTTATACTAGCATGTTTCATTACTACATGAAATCATCGAATGCCATATAAAAACACAATGTTGTCATGGATGTCATACCAATTGGATCCTCTTCAAATGTTGGCTGTTGAGGAGGAAATTTCAAGAGAAACACTGGACCAGCTATGCTTGAAGGAGGTAAGAGGAAGTAGGTAACATCCATGGGTCTTTTGTTTGCCACAAAAGCAATCCTACCCTCTTAGAACCTGAGAAGTATAAGTAGCATGTGTTGTAGGAGGGGCCCCTTTTGACTTTGAGACATCTAAGTCCATCCAAATTAATGGAGCCTGCTGAGGCCTGACAGGCTGCCATACTGTCCATACTTCAGAGAGGCCAATGTGTTCAATTTGCTACAGTAGTCATCAGGATATCCTGGGAAGGGGAAAGTTGCTGCTGGCAATTGGTCCCCATCAGGGTTAGTGCACCAGGGAGTGATGCAGTGTTTCCAGAGGACGTGTGTGTCAGCAAATATGGCACAGGCCACAGGGGCATGGCACTATGAATCCTGGTCTGGACTCACATGGCACATTGCTCAGTCAGAAAACTTGCCTAGGGCCTTAGCAGCCACTCGCAATGGTGGCCTATGGGTGACATTTCAGAGCAGACAAGGATGCCATGTTGTGGATTTGGTTGTTTGAACTAGAAAACGACATGCTAAAAGGTGTGATTTCAAACCTTTCTATGAATATCCCAGTAGGTGACAGCTGTATCCTGAGATTTAGGAGTTTTAAGTAGAAAAAAGGAGATGCTGATCTCCCCAATGTCAAGTGGAGGGAGTTAATCAGTAATACATTAGGAAGGAGGCTAGCAGGTTGATGGTAGCTGAGGAGAGACATTCTTTGCTCACACCACTGGACAGTCACCATCAACTCTTCTGCTGCCTTACAATTTTACTGCACTCAGAAATTGTTTTGCTATGATATTCCAAGAAGTCATTCCTCTCTCCATTTTCAATGTGACTTCACATAATTGGTAATTCTGTTGACCTGCCTATTGTCTGTCTGAATAAAGGCTCTCTGGCACATTTCCAAGGACCCTTTAAAGATGCAGAATACTGGTGTGAGTCACATATGCTGGCACACTCATCATTGTTGAATGTGAAACTGAGGAGTGAAACAAATGCTTGATGACAGGATGAACCTGGTCTGCAAATGATACAGTGATACCAGGCTCTCCATAAACTCTGTGGCTCCTGAATAATATCAGTGGAAGTTAATTCATATATTCAGTGCCAATTCATAGAAGTCTTTTATAAATGATATGTGTAAAAATGCAAAACACAAAGAACGAAGTAAATCAAGAGCAACATGCCGCTGTGCTTTGTATACATCTCTCTGATTTCAAGTTGATATTGTGGTTCTGCTGGAAAACACTGAGGTGTAGTTGTTAATTCTTTGGCAGAGGGACTGGAGTGCACCCCAGAAAGTTTCTCCTTCACAAATCTTAGTACAGGTGATACTTTGAATATCCTTTCTTGTTGGAAGGCAACAATGTAGTCATCATATGTGCTCAACATGAATTTCAAAATAAAATTGACAAGAACCAATGTGAAACCATGGTGACCATTTTTATCTTGTAATTTGCTGATTCAATATAATTGCCAGCATATTAAAGAGACTGTTAAAACCTCTACATACCTCAGAGTTGTCTCATCTTCAGGAACACAGCTTCTTAATAAATCCAGGTCCCTGGGGAAGCACTTTTGCCTGGCACACAGATGCTTAATTAATACTTTCTTTGGAATGGCCTTCTAATTAAATCTGATGCTTATCCAAACGTTCTCTATTCAGTTGATTCATCAGAGGAGAAAAGGGTGAGATACTGGAGGGCTGGCTTGATTTGAAGAGGCTCATTAAGGTTGATGATTGCATGTTCTGCAGACCTGACCTTGGTGTATGCTTTGCAGAAAAACCACCAAAAGGTCAAACCAAATAATGTCTATCAAATTCTGCAGATAGCTTTTCTTAGGCAATCCAGTAAGCATCTGATGTGGCAGGTCAAATCTGAATGTCTAGGGAGTAATGATGAGAGAAAGATTTATCTGTGTCCCTTTAAGAAATAAGAATTTTGTAGCTTCTCAGTGAGCCAATAGCAATCAGAGGGAACCATGAAGGCATCTTGAAGTAGGAGATAAAGCAATTTCTAGGAATGCATATATGCTCTGATCCTTGAGACCACAGGAAACTGAGGGAACTTTTCACACCTGAACACCAAAGCCTTACAATCCCGAACTGTTCACACCTGTCTTATTCTTCCATGGTTTCTTCTCAAGGGAAATGTAACCATTGGGCTCAATGCATTTCCCAGTTGAGGTGCTGGTTCTTGCTTTTCACCTCAGGTATGTGGATGCTTGGAAATGTACATTTCCTGGACAATGTCTGTTACTCTGTATAAGGGAATGTCTCAGCAGCTTCACAATACAAAGTATGTAAATATGTATAGGGAATGGGAAGAGCTGATGGACCACAGGATCTATGAACCCACGAATAATACTAGTTCAAAAGTAAATAATCCCCATCCATTTTTAAATATCCAATATGTATATGTGCAGAAATTAATCTGAACATTCATTCCAGTGAGATAATTTGAAGAAAGTCCTGACCATTGAACTGTCAGTCTTTCATTTCTTTGCACAAAGCTGCTACAATTTATTTGATCCCACTCAAGAAATGAGTAACTTGTTTACCAGTGCCCCTGGAGCATGAGAACATTTGTAAGGAGGGATACAGTGTATAGAGTGGAAGGGGCTGGAATACGGGAGTTTTATTTGGAAGGGCATGGAATGTTCAGGCTCATTTAGGAGATTACAGGATTTTTTCTCTCCTCAGAGATTGTTGCTTGACCTTGGCAATATGGGTTTCTAGGAATGATTTGACAGTCATCCTAACTGAACTGAACATACCATGTACAGTCAGAAAAAGACCACATGACAGCACAATGGTATCACCCTGGCCATCATAACTGGAAGCATTTCAGGTCCTGGCAGCAATGGAGGAATGTTCAAGAAAAGGCTTTCCCATCAATGTGGGTAGGAGTAAAGAGGAAGCAGTTAAGTCCCAGGGGTGTTTTGATTGCCACAAAAGTGATCCTAAGCTCTTAGAAGAGGAGAAGAGGAATCAGCATGTGTTGTGGGTAGTTCCTCTCTCTATTTGACACTTCTGATTCCACCCAAGATATGAGAGCCAGCTGAAAACTGACAGGCTGCCATACTGTAAGCAGGAGTGCTGTAGCTACTCAATGAGCAGGTCTAGGTCCATGAGAGACCAATGTGCTAAATTGACTGCAAGAAGCATCATGATTTCCTGTGAATGCTTTACCTCCTGCAAGCAATTGTTCCCCACCTGTATGAGGAGATCAGGGAGAGATGTGGGGGTGCTGGAAGAAGCATGGTTTACCATGCCTAATAGAGGTCACAGGGACATAATTATATGAAATCACTCAACTTGGTCGGCACTCATCTGGTACATTGCTGAGTTGAGAAACTGGCTGATGCCCTTAGCAGATATTAGCCATGATAACCAATGGTGACATTTCAGAGCAGAGGAGCATGAAGGGCAGCTCTGTCGGTTTGGTGAAATTAGAACTGGAAAATATCACACCAAATCTGATGTAATGCCAGACCTTTCCCCAAAGCAGGAGATAGTTGTAACCTGTGATGTAGGAGTTCTAAGTAGATATAAGGTTACAATTTGGTCCCAGTATGTGCTAAACCTGAAGATCAAAATGTGAAAAAGGAAATGAATAAATTTAAGAACATGGTGAGCATTTTCATCTTGTAAACCTTCCTGATTCAATACAATTGGCAATTTACTAATGAGAATGTTATAATCTCTATATTCCTCA
Source organism: Glaucomys volans (assembly GCA_020662805.1). Taxonomy (NCBI): domain Eukaryota; kingdom Metazoa; phylum Chordata; class Mammalia; order Rodentia; family Sciuridae; genus Glaucomys; species Glaucomys volans. The sequence continues at coordinate 884 of JAJEJO010059427.1, read as the reverse complement.
CAGTTGTCTCATCTTCAGGAATACTGCGATTTAGGAAATACAGATCACTGGGGGAACACTTTTGGCTATCACAGAGATGCTTGCTAAATAACCATATTAGAATGGACTTCCACTTAATACTGATACTTATACAACCCTTTTGTATTAACTTGATTGAACAGAGGAGGAAATGTTGAGACACTGTAGGGTTTGCATGAACTGAAGAGGCTCTTTAAGGTAAATGACTTCATGTTCTGCAGATCTGAATATGAGATATGCTTTGCAGAAAAACTACCTCAAGGCAGGTCCAAATAATTTCTCTCAAATTTTGTAGGTAGGTTTTTGAGAGCATTCCAGCAAACCTCCTTTGTTGCAGGTCAAAACCCAATATCTAGGAAATAATGAGGTGAGAAAGATTAATGCCTGTCCCTTTAAGGAACAAGAGTGTTGTAGCTACTCAATGAGCAGACAATTATCGAAGGAACCATGGAGGAGCATGGCAATAGGAGAAATAGGCCTTTGTAGGAAATATTCTGTGCTCTGATCTTTGGGATCACAAGAATTTGAGGGACCATTTCACACCTGAACATCAAACCCTTACAATCCCAAACTGCTCACACATGTCTCATTCCTCCCCCATTGGTCTTTAAGGAAAATCCAATCAGCAGAGTCAATGCATACCCCAGTGGTGGTGCTGGATCTTGCTTTTTACCACAGGTATGTGTGCTCTTGGAGATGTGGATTTCCTGGGCAATGTCTGTTGCTCTGAATAAGGGAATGTCTCAGCAACCTCATGAGACACAGTCTGTAAATATCTATAAGGAATGGGAAGAGGTGATGGGTCACAGGATCTGTGAACCCATGAAAAATATTACCTCTGAGTTAAAGAATTGCCATTCAGTTTT